>JAGFPH010002267.1:84804-96163 GCA_018207615.1 Philaenus spumarius | reverse complement strand
TATCTTCCTCATTTAGTTTAATATCTTTGCATAATTCCACGAAATGTTTAGAGTTTTTCACAAAAGAGTCATTGTTTCCTGCTAGTGGTTTAATTATGCGTAAAAGGTATTTAGATAATTTCCTGCATGGGGAACCACGGGAACTGACAATAGGCCTAAGAGGGACGTTAGGTTTATGTATTTTAGGTAGGCCATACATATGGGGGAGTTTAGAGTAATGTGGTGTTAGTGAAGAACGAAATTTATCGCTGAAATAGGACTTGAACTTTCTGAGTGTGCTAGCAACTTTATTTTCGAAACTAGTTGTGGGGTCTTTAATAAGTAAGGTGTATTTACCAGCGTTTAAGGTTTCAATAATTTTATTTTCATAGATGTCCGCATCCAGAACTACAGTGGCATTACCTTTATCCGCGGGAAGGATTTTGACAGATTCGTCACGTTTTAATTTAGACATGGCCTTTAGTTCATCATTATTTATATTGGTTTTAGGAATTTTAGTTTTTTTCAGTACAATGCTGGCCTCACATCTGAATTGTTCCGCCTGTTCCGGTGACAACTCAAATGGTGACAACTCAAGTGCATGAATTGTGTTGTGTCTGTGGTTGTTGTGTTTGACTTCTCAGTCTTATCTCTGAGATCCATCATGTAGATATTTAAGGTTAGTAATAATTGTAGTTTTATTTTGTTCACCCTTACATAGGCCTAGTTGCCTAGGTTTATGTACCGTTAGTTTTAGTCACTTGAGAACGGGAATTGATTTGTATTCCCGAAACGTCGTGTTTGATTATTTAACACACAAATGATGGCAAATGTCCGAATAAGTAATAATAATAAAATTCAACATCCATCATTAACAAACAATAACTTTAAACAGAGAATATGCATTTATTTTGGAAATTCGCTCAACTCAAGTCAGCGGTTCAGCCGCGAAATAGATTTCTGTTAATTTGTTTTTATTTTTCTGTAACTTTTTTTAACGGTTCCTTACTATACATACATTTAGTTTTATATATTCTGTCTGCTTTTAATGTATTAACATTTTCTTTTTTATTCTTCTCCATTTTTCATTCCATTCTTTTTGTTTAACAATTTCCTGCTTTCCTCACATTAATGTTTCATTCTTTTCTTCTTTTTCATTTCATACTTCTGTTTTATATTTTCTTTATCTTCATAGGCCTATTACCTTCTTCTTAATTTTTTTCTTAGATTTTATTTACCTTTTTTTTGTTTTTCCTTTCTTCATGTTTCCTCCTTCTTCATTTTCGTATTCAAAGGAATTGTTTATCATTTTCTTGCCCTAATGTTAATCTTCTTTAACTTCACTTCATACTTTTTCTTTTGTATTTCCTTTCTTCTTTTTTTTCGCCTTTAAAAAAAATCCTTTCTTCTTTTGTTTATAATATTGTTTTCTTCTTCTTTTTTTCATACCCTTTTAGTCTGATCGTTTCCTTCTTTTTTTCTTTTTTCTTTTCTATTTCATATTTTTGCTCCATCTTCCCATTATCTTAATGATCCCTTGTGTACTTTTTCGTTTCGTAATCTAAGTTTTATCTTCTCTAAGGCCCCCTCTTTTTCTCTTCTAGTTTTAAGTCACTAAAATTGTTCCTAATTTCTTCTACTGTTTTAACTTTTGTCTTAAGAGTACACATTGCAATAATAAAGTAATGACCCTATAATGTTCACAGTCTATAACATCTGTAAGAAAATTTGGATCCCGAATTAGTTTCAGTGAAGCGCTCACTAAAATAGAAGTGAATAAATAAAACTCCGAACCCAACACAGATGTAGCAATTCCTAAAGTAACTGGCGCGGGGTCGGGGTGGAGGTTTATCATACAAATAAAAACATGAAAACCCAAGAATATTACTTGAAAGACACCCGAGAGACGTATTTTGCATAAACTACATTGTATAACAACGGCGGCAAGTTTATATCTTGAGTTTCACCGATCGAGAAAGTTCCCCTTTCAAAATGGCTTGTAGGGTTTTTTGGACAAATTTAATATATTGCGAGTAAACATGTCGAGTTTAGGTTACACTGTAAGGGATAATGGTTTGTTAAAAGCTTCGTTATTGAGTACTATAGTTAATTCCAAGATCACACTTTTGTTTTTCTGTTAAGGAATTTCTTAGCATGGTAGTTTTACACAAAAACACCCCTCACAGGTGAAATTTTTAAAAGTATGAAATGTTTGTATTTTTTACTCTACATAAACACTTTAGGGAGTAACAACAGAAACATTCTAGGGAATAGCAACAGAACCACTCCAGGGAATACAACAGAAACACTTTAATTAATAACAACATAAATACTTTGGGGAATAACAACATAAACACTTTAGGGAATAACAAAATAAATACTTTAGGGTTTAGCAACATAAACACTTTAAATGGTGATAACAGAAACACTTTATCAAATAACATCAGAACACTTTAGGGAATAACAACATAAATACTTTAGGGAATAACAACATAAATACTTTAGGGAATAACAAAAGATCCGCTCTAGGGAATACAACAGAAAGCTTTAGGGAATAACAACATAGACACTTTAAATAATAACTATAGAATCACTTCAGGGAACAACGACAGAAAACTTTAGGGAAAAACAACGTTGTAAACGAAGTATGAAACATATTTTTGTATTTATTCTGTAGAGCTATACTGTGTTTAGGACCAACCACTACCTTTCACTTTTCCCTACAATTAAGTATAATTTATTTAGCAATGGTTATAGTTATCGGTTGGATGTTTAGTTCGGTAGATTGAAAATGTATTTTTTTGGCAAAACTTTTGAAACAATCCTTGATGTACCCTTGACGGTCGAGCAAATTATCCAAAACATACCCTCAAACCCGTTTACTAACATTAACTGAAATAAAGAACTTACATCTTATTAAAAACGTACACAATAAAACGGGTTTATATTAAGAAACTAAATATAGAGTGATAATTGTCAGTTCTCCTTTTTATGTAATGTTTTACAAGGGAGTCGATAGCGAAGACTTTGTTACGTGTATTTTTATTTTCAAAATGGCTGGTGATTCAATTGACTAAAGTAAAATATCTTAAAAAGCCCATAAAATGTTCAAAAAATCAATATTTTCCTTTTGAAACAGCAAACTAAACATGGTTTATAAGCGTTTTAGGAACTATGCTTAAATGTAACTTTGCGTCAGTCGTCATTAGCAAAGCATCTCTTAGAATGGTTGGTAAACGTCGCGAAGCACCCTGTATTCAGTCCCTCGAAGTCGAAACTTTTTAACTGAAAACAAATATAAAATAATTCGATCAAGCAGCTGAACCGTTGACTTGAGTTAGGCGTATTAATAAATATAAAGTTCATATATTTTAGGGTTTCCACCAAATATTTTGGAAATTGGTCTACTGACGAAGGCGCTAAAAGAGCTAATACGAAATACATTAGTATATTTTGTTGGCGCTTCACCCTCCAGCCCCGGCTCACGCACTGCTTCGTTCTACTCGCTGCGGAAAAACTCGGGTTCCTGGCCGTCAGCCTTTGATCAGAAATTGGTTCTACGTAGATGTGAACGTGGTAATTTTATGGTATTTTACGTTATGATTGATTTTGGGTTAATTCGCTTGCAAAATTCGTTTGCACAAGGTCGTGTAAAAAAACAAAATTCACAGAATAATCTCCTATCATATAAATATTTAGATTATAAAAAAACAAAAACAAGTTTCATTCAAGTACGCTAATCTCAAAAGTTGTGACTTGTACCAAATTGGATGTAAAATTGCGGCCATTAGAGTAGGAACACATAGGACTCTATATATATATATTTAACTTTTAATTACACACCAAATCGTGTTCTGGGGACCATTTTTGGTGCTCATTGACACTCCCGGCCTTAGGTCTAACCATAGGATACACTGAAATAGCTCCTAATCTTTCCCAATTAAATTCGCTAATAAAAGTGTAACAGTACATATGAAATTATATTAACGGTATATTTTATAAATACTGTGTAACATTTGATGTGTTTAAGTGGATTTCTAATGACCTGCGAATGCTTATTTTTTTATATGATCTCACTTCATATCTTTTAATTTTAGTCTGCTTACACGTGCGTGCAACATCACTAATAGCACTAAAACGAGTGAGATTTGGTAGCGGAAGCTGTTTCATACTCTAATTTCGTTTATATTTTCAAAAGTTGGCAATACAAGTTGAACCAATACAATTAATTGCCTATATCCTCCAGGGTATGCTGTTACAGTATAAATTGGATAATTGAATTTCGTCCTTATAAAACATTCGGTTATTCCATGATTTCCGATGAATTTATATTGCTAATAGTTTTAAATGTAGGGTGTTTTAAAACAAACACACTGTAAAACAGTTTAGTATATTATACAGAGTGTTCATAAATAAAACAATCGTGGGACTGCCGACAGAGGTGATAACTGTCTTGAAAATAATTTTAGTTTAATCCGAAATTTGATCATTATTTTTATCTCATCACATTTAAAATTGAAATATAAAAAGTAAACATAAACATGATTGTCTATAGTGAAATAATAATACAAAAAAACACAATTTTAGTTTCGACCTATACATAAAATTAGAAAAACACAAGTTTCTAGAATTTTTTTATAAAGACTTATATTGTTAAATATTAAATTTAAACAGCTAATTTGCATTAAAAGTTTAACAAAATAATTTTAGGTTAGACCTATACTGATCCAACACACGTTTATTTAATGCATTTACATTAATTACCATAGCAACCAAGTTAGCAAATTAAGTCATTACAAAAAAATTAGAAAGTACTCGTCCATTTCAGAAGTACCACCCACAATAATTTAATAAATTTTACAAGGTACGTACGTATTATACGGAGGCCACTATTTTTTAAACGTTGCTAGGTTAAGTATTGTTTTAGTAAACAACAGAAATGCAAGAATAATAAAAAAATTGCCTAAAGTTCTAACCTATAGTATTTAGCCGCAGTATGTTTAGTTGCTAGGTTACTACTAAAAATAGTATGTAATAAAAAACGTATAAAAATATTGGCCTACGTATAATTGTACCACTTGCAAAATAGGAAGTGCAATGTCTGGAAAATGAGGAACATTAAACTTCTGGTTTATATTAGTTCGTATGTCATAAATATTTGAGATGAGCGTGGAAGTATAGATGGCATTTGGTAAGCGATTATAATGAAACTACAATTATACTATTATTGGTTAGGGTAGTAACAGTAATTATTTTAGTTTTAGGTTAATTATGATTTTATTTTGTTATATTATAAATATCGTGGGTTTCTTTCAAAATTTGATTTTGACTTTTTTGTTTTAGGAAGTTTGCCAGTTAACGGTTTAGGATTACACAAATATTACAGAATAAGTCGGTGATTTCTCATAGTTGGTATATATTAAGAACTATATATGCATGCGAAATGACTTGATAATGCCAGGGTTATTGCAGAAGTTTTTTTTATTTTAGGTTAGTTCAGAGAAGGAAAATTATATTAATTTTGTATTTCTTATTTTAGTTTCATAAATTATCTGAATGTTAGTTTACTTTTTTCCGTAGTAATAACACGTAGTCAATGATAAATATTCTTTGTAAATTTGTTATTTTTTTGGAATTCATGTTTAAATTTCTTAGTTATGTGTGTGTTATTATGGTAGTAATAATTTATTTAGAGTAAAATTGCTGATGAGTGTCGATTCAAATAATGGAAATTGTTTAGCATATAAATTAGGTCTTAACTAAAACACTTATTAATATTTTTATTATATTAGAACATGTGTAAAATAATGAAGAAGAAGAAATCATCGATAAAATAAAACACGCAAAGCATTTTAGTTTACTACGCGTATCGCGAGTTCGGATACTTTACCTCGTCCAAAAATTGTTTGGTGTGCCAAAAGACGTTTTCACAAAGAAAATACTTTACGAAAGAGGTTAATTAATAGAAAAAGCTAAACATCCTTTTCGTTTACTAAAACGTGGTTTGCGGAAATAAAAAAAGTAAATGTGTGCGGTCATGGGATATAAAATGTTTAATTTATTTTACCTGTCTTAACGGCAACATACATACAATAATTTTAGGTTAGGCCTAGACTTAAAATTACTTTCTAGGAATAATCTAAAATTATTGCACGTATGTTGACGTTAAGGCAGGTAAAATAAATTAAATATACACACAATAATTTTAGGTTAGGCCTGGACTGATGAACGAACATTTTAAGTTTATTGAATGTATTTCGGCGCTAGACGATAATATCTGAACTACTCCGGACGAAACCGATGGTCTCTTAATTAAATTGATGAATTTAAACTCATATTTCTTGAATGTATTTACATTCATTGGCATCGCAACCAATTTGATAACGCTTTTTCGTTACGCGTATTTTCTATTTGTAATAACACTTTTTTTTGTTACGCATTACATTTTCTATTTGTTTACTCCTAGCAAAAACCGCGTTAAGAAAAACCTTCGTTCAAAAAAAAAACAAAAAAACAAAAGGGCGGATAACTGGAAAGCGAAGAGTTCCAATCTTTTCACCAGTAGAACACGTCCTGAAAGTTTCTTCGTTTCGTCCTGAATCCCCTGTATAATTAACGTAAAACACTAGTTCATAAATTCATTTAACGGTGCTACCTGCAAAAGTTACAGTGGCGGCCATCTTGAGTTCAAATTAGCCAAGAAGTAACACCACTTAACTAATTACATTTCCTTATAACGGTTGTGTTCCATAATTAATTAACTTGTTTACTGTCAAGTTTTACAACTTTTTAATTACATAAAGAACTTTCGTTAGACGTAGTTTTTTCCCTAAGAACACAGCTGCCAAGTTTAGCTATTGTACGGTCAACAGAAATGCTATGGTTTCATTTGATTAAAGTTAGTTAAAGATTTCTAAACAGATAAACCAGCTGGAGAAGCCACTGCTTACTTGGTAGCGGATTTACAATTAATAGTATTTTCTTTTTTTCCGAAACGATCTCTGGTAGGAGGTACTGAGCACAGATTGACACGAAGTAAGGTGATGTTGTTTAACTGAGACGGTGAGTGAGACAGTGTATTGGTACTGGCACTAAACAAAGAGAATTTCAACTCAACAAAATGCGTACCGACAGAGAAGTGAGTAAGAACACTGCTGCGTAGAATAAATTTGAGCAAGGTATCTACAGAATTGAATTAAATGAGCTGATACCTACAGGGTGACACAAAAATCCTTAGCGGGCTGTACAAGATCGGATTGTAAAAAATGAAATAAATTTAAAAAATTCAGTAAATTTTTTCGAATTCGGTATAGTTTATCTACGATACGCCATTATCGTTTTTTTACAAAAACTCACTGTAACTCTAGAAATAGATAAGATATAGAGTTTGCTAAAAGTACTTTTTTATGTTACAATTTACAAGTGTAACAGTCACCAAGAATTTAAGTTTATAATTTTCAAAATAACGGCCGTTACAAATTTTGTACATGTTATATCTTGAAAAACTCTAACTTTACAAAAAATGTACAAGAGACAAAAGATGTTAGTCAAAAGATAACCGTGTTATTGAGAAAATAAAAACTGAAAACATAATTTCTTGGTAATTATGGTATGCCTAAAACATACAAAATTAGCCTAAAACCAAATTTTGTTTCATTCTGACAGTTTTTATAAATAATATAGCATTAATTTCTTTAAAATGTTGGTTATATTTTAATTTTAAATGTTTTAGACAATTACCAAGAAATTATGTTTTCAGTTTTTTATCAATAATTCGGTTATCTTTGACCTTCAGAAATAAAAAAAATAAAAAATGTTCTGTCATAAAAAAAAACACGTTAAAGGTTTTGAAGATATTCCACTTCAAAATTTTGTAACAGCCGCCATTTTGAAAATTATTGAATTAAATTTTATTTTTGGTGTTTTTTACTCTTGTAAATCACAACATACAAACGCTCACACCAAATTTGAACTCAATCTTTATATAAACAATGATTCTTCTGTACGTGTTTATGTCACTGAACATTCTAAACGGCTGGACCAATTTTGATGAAATTTGTTGAGTGGATCCCTGGATGGTTTAGATTCACAATTGGAATGGGTTGAAATAGGGTTGATACCCCTATACAACAAATATAAATTAAACTATCAATCTACAATCTATAAAGCTAAAATTATGTAATACTAGTAAGCCCCCGTGAAAAATCGCAGGCTGATTAATTAGATACACATCAGAAATGCAGAATTTAAATAAACATACTATTTACAAACAACATAAAGGCCTTCCTAAACCTAACCCCAAACTATAATCTACACTGGGGTTTGTTTAAGTATTACAGATGATGGGTGGAATCAGCTGTTATACGAATAGGTAGGCCTACATTTTCTTTAAATTTGTATAAAAAAATATATTGATGTTAAAAGGTTGTATTTATGTATAGTTAACAACCTCAAAGCAAATAATATAACGTATATTATAGCATTCATTAGTTCTATAACTAATATTTAAAAAAAATCAACTTCAAAATAAATTATAATGATTATAGTTGTAAACATGACCCCAAACTATAATCTACACTGGGTTTACAGATGATGGGTGAAATCAGCTGTTAAATGTTACTCATTTAACGAATGAGCGTACGTATGTACGCTCGTACACTCCCTTTTATAGGAGTTGATGAAACATTATTTTTAAGGTGTATACAAAGGTATTTGCAATTTGATTACTTAAGTAAAAGGGATGACATGGAATAAGTACACTTAAAATTAAATAGTAATCCACTTAATTTTCTTTATTCTAAAAACTACTCAACTAATTTTACTAAAATTTCACAATTTACACAAATATTAGTACCAGGAAGTTTTTAGAGAATATCGTTACTACAAACAAAAATATTTAAATTGAGTAGCTACCCCTCTGCAATAAATATAAATTGCACTAAATTCTTTCAAACTATAAATCTAAAATTATTGTATATTATTCTTAATTGATATAAAACAAGTTTGAAATTCGATTCTAAAAAGTTACTAACATTTTTTATTTTATTTCAATTTATACAACCCGATTCTGTATCAGTAAGATTTGTTTGTGACACTTTGTAAATGTCATTAAGGGTCTGCTCCAGTAAACGATTAAGCAACCGGAAACGCAACCGCTTCTCACTGTATCCCTATCTGAACATGCAATTTCTTGCAGCTGAAAGCTTTGACATTGCCTCATTTCAAACCATTGTATAAGTCCATCTTTTGTAATTGAGTGTTGAAAAAAAGTGAATATTTTTTATAAAATTTCGGATCCGGCTTGGAAATTATTTTTCATTATTAATTTTTTATTGTGTTAGGAAAAAAATTCAAACTTTGTTCTTACAAAATGTCAATTACATAAAAAATCTAAAGCATTAAAAAAAAATCTAAATTGCAAGAAGGATGCGAAATGTGACTGTGCTTAAAATGAGACCTTGCAAACAATTTTATGATAAAAAGTAAACGAAATAAATGGTTTGAAATTTAACATTGCTTTTATGGAATAAAAATCCAAGATGGCCGCCACTACAGCTGACCCTTAACAACTTATTTTTGAGGGATCGCATGTCGGAGACTTATAACCACAAACCAATAACATTTTAATTTCACTAAAGATCACATTAAAGTTCCAGTTATCTAAATAACTAATGGCATGTTGTTCGACTTTTTGGCAAACGAACTCGTAAAATTAACTTTGACAACCCACTTGAGTAGAACAACATTTGGACGTAAATGCATTGGACGTAGAGTGCGAACACATAAATATATATGTTTAATGACAGCCCAAAGCATATTCTTGGTACCATGGTCGATGTTAATCCCCCCCCCCCCCCAACATTAGGTCTCACCATATAGGTCACTGCCAATAGCTCATCTTTGCCTCTTTGCAAACACATGGAGAAGTTGAGATAAGTGTCATTATTACACACGCCGCTATTTCGGTAGGTCATTAAAAAATTAGTTCGTAAGCGACGTAATTGTTTTTTGCACTTAAGTTGACAAGTCAAAAGTTGGGGAAATCCGTTTAGAAGTCTTTAAACAATGTCGAAAATACGTATTTTAAAGAAATATCTGACCATTCAAAAAAGACTCTTTAAGAGAAATAGTTAACGACCTAAAATAGTTTGGCTCTACTAAAGTTCATACAAAATTCAAGAACACTTTTCAGGCACCTTACGTTATTGTCACCAAGTAGTTTCATTAAAATATGTTAAACAGCAGTATGAGTAAAGCGATACGTTTGTTCGACTAACTGTAAATCGGGCCTGCGCTGTGAAGATTTCACACCGAACTTAATTAAATTTAATAATGTTTAGGTTTTCGCAATTTATGTTTCTACCGGGATAAGAAGGGAGTGAGCTGTTCCAATAAAACATAAGGTTTTACCTCCTTCCCAGTCCTGAAGGAATAAACTCCAGCTCATTTGCATCTCAGACGCCTTATTTATCTCCAGCATGTACGTACTTACTGTTTTTCGTATAAATTAAACGCCGATTGAATTCTTATTTTAAAACAATCCGCTTTTATTTAAAACTATGGAAATGTAAGCATCCACTTGCAACGACGAACCTCAGCTGTAACTGTCAAAATAATCAGCTGTTTTACGTAGGATCACGTGATCAGAGCTGATTACATCTTCAAAACTAATGGCACTCTTGAAATGTTTGACGGAGTAATTAAAATGGCAATCCAAAATGTATTAAAAATTGTTCATCAAATAAGTTCTACATACTTCGCATATGAAAAAATCCTTGCTAAATGATTTCACTTTTTACAACGATTTTGATAATTTATAAGTATTCCTAGTTTTGATTTGAATGTTATAAGACGTTGTACAATATCATTTTACAATCATTGCACAATGATTACACATTAAAAAAAATGGAGCGCGAAAGTCTACAAAAATGTAGTGGTAAATTTCTTTACGTCCCAGAACCGGAATTAATATCATAAGTATCCTACTTATATCGTGTATTAATAAGTTTTAAAAAAATATGTGAGCCGCCATTTTAGTTAGAATAATTTAAAACGTGTATTATTAACGCCATGATTTTTTTCTTTTATATGACCTTGAATTTGACATGTCTAGAGGCGAATTTTCCCATTAGAAAAGTGCGAGTCATCACTAAATTGTTAATGATTTACCTGTTCTAAGAAGTCGCACAAATATTGTATAATCATTGCACACTAAAAAAAAAAATAAATAACGGAGGATGAAAGCCTTCAAACATACTTTAATGGAGACAATATCACAAGGTGTTTACAATGTGTTTCTTGAATTTCGTATGAAATTAAATAGGGCAAATTATTTTGGGAAATTAGGTGACGTAACGTTTCTTCAATTGTAGTTTGGATC
>JAGFPH010002267.1:70475-84794 GCA_018207615.1 Philaenus spumarius | reverse complement strand
TTTATATATGTTTTAGGGTTTCAACCAACTACAGTATTTGGGAAATTGGTCTACTCACGAAGGCGCTGAATAGCTGCATTTGTGAAAAATATTAGTAGAATTTGTTTACACCTGAACCTCCAGCCCAGTCCATTCGCTGCGTCGTTCCGCTCGCGAGTTTGCAAATCGATAATTCGACCTTGGATTGTGGACTATTTCACTTCGCTCGTAGCGCTCAAACTCGCTTAGCGAGGTAAAAATATCGTTTAATTTTATGATATTTTACGTTTTGATCGGTTTTAGTGGAACCAGAACGGGCTATAAAGTGGTGTATAAAAAGAAAATGTGCAGAATAATGTCCTATATTTATTTGGTTAGACAAAACCCCAAAAAATATTATTTTAGCTCTAAAAATCTCTAAAAATTGTATTTATTGTCAAAAACGTTCTTCCGGTTGTTGGATTTGTTTGACTAACGAACTCATCCGAGCTACTTAGAAGACAAACGTTTGCACCACATTTAGACCAAATCGGATGTAAAATACGGCCGTTATAGTGCGAACACATAATATACAAACATATAGTTTTTTAATGGCAACCGAATACCTGTTCTGGGGACTAATAGGTGCTCAATTACTATTCACAACGTTAGGTCTCACCAAAGGGTTCTGCAATATCTCATTTTGAATACGGTAATTTGCTAAAAAGTGTATACTATATCATACTTATAAGATCCCACGAAAAATCAGGTGCAGAATCATTTCTTACACCTGAGAAAAAAATATAACTTTAAAAATATTTAGTTGAATATTGTACAGAACTAATGATGGCTGCATGACTTGTTTTGAGGTTAGAAGTCGTTGAAGTTGTACATTTAAAAATGTTTTGTTTACTTCGTTTTTCAGAAAAGAAAACTGTATTATTGTTCGTTTTTACAAATCACTTAGGCTTTTTTCGACAGTGGCCTAAAGTTTTAAATTGACAGAAGCTCAAAATTGTACGATTGCATTAAAATATAAAAACTCGGACAAATAGCCCAACATAATGGTAGTTTAAAATATAGTTTTATATGTGTTGTTTTTCAGGCTGTCAAGAATGTAGTAAACAAAAAGGTTTGTAAACGATTTTAACGATTTTTACCTCGAATCCAATCATATAGCATTTAATAACCTATATTAGTTATATAAATCATTTATTAAAGATAATCCCAAAGTACAATAATAGGTTAGGTTTTAAAAGTATTAAAAATGAAGACCAAAATCAGGTGTTATACTTGGAGTTGGGTTTACAGTTGACAGCTGCTCAATAACGTAAACATGTGTGTTTTAAATGACAGTTAGTTCACACGACTATGCGCATACGCTATATTAATTTGTAACTCATGTACGGACGTACCCTCGCTTTTATAGGAGTTAATTCATTAAATTCCCAACCTACTGGGGCTTAAAGCACTTGTAGCTTATAAATAGATAAAATTAAGCAAACACTGCCTGAATGTATATTTGTGGAAATCTAACATTAAACATCACTTAAAATATTAAACACACTAACTGTCTGTAGTAATTCAAAACAGGATGGAGTTTTTACAGTAATTTCCAACTGACTCGATGTAATATGCTAATACAACTATATGCAAAGGAAAGTAGACTGCATTAAATTTAGATGAGCGGTTCTAGAATTATAACCAAACGTACGGAGAAGCTCTAAACCACTGAAGTTTACAAAACAGAAAAAGCACTTTGTGAATTATGCAATTGCAAAAGAAATTAAAATTAATGCGATGTTTGAAACATCAGGCCGTGATTCTTGTTTGCTTTGACGATGAAATTTTAAATTCAGTTTGTTATGTCTTAAATCAAGTTTAATAACGTAAATTAAAGTTTGTATTAAGTTATTGAAATACAAGGAAACACTCCCACGGCGCGCGGTGTGGCGTACCAAGCGCACTGTATACTCGTAGAGAGGCACTTGGATAAGGTTAGATTTGTGGGAGTGACGGTGACATAAAACCTGACGCATGCGCAGAGTTTTTCCGTGAATGATCAGAATTATTTTATACAGGTACTACCTGGCCCGATCCGGCTTTGCACGGATAGACAAATGAAATTTAAATGTATATTAACAAAAAATATATTATATAAACAAATATATTACACTATGTATTTCTTATGGTGATTTTTAGTAACTTTGACCCCCCAAAACCCCCCTAAAATTTCGAATTTTTTGAAAACCTTTCTTAGTGAGCACCTATAGCCTTAGAGGAAGCTGTATACCAAATTTCGTTCTAATCCGTTCAGTGATTTGGAGAAATCGTGATTTAGTAACACTGACCCCCCCCCCCAAACCTCCCCTAAGAGTTTAAATTTGTTTAAACCCTTTCTTATCAGCTCCTACTGCCCTAGAGGAAGCTACATACCAAATTTCGTTGCAATTCATTCAGTAGTTTTAATGAAATCGTGATTTAGTAACTTTGACCTCAAAACTCCCCCTAAAATTTTGAATTTTTTGAAAACCTTTCTTAGTGAGCACCTATGGCCCTAGAGGAAGCTACATACCAAATTTCGTTCCAATCCGTTCAGTAGTTTTTGAGAAATCGTGATCAGTGAGTCAGTGGATTTGGCTTTTATATATATAGATTACAGAGTTTAAAATAAATATTTAAAGTGTTTCTCTTCAAATAAATTTACTTTAAAATCTACTAGGCCGATATATCATGTTTTGTGTTATGTGGAAGCTGTACAATTTAAAAAAAAACATAAAATGGTAATTTTTGATAGAATTAAACTTGAACGCAGAATCTCACAACTAATACTTATATTAATTCGAACGCGTTTCGATGACAAAGTCGCCATTTTCAGTAATGCACGAGCTACAACAATCAAACTATAAACAAAACTAAAAGGGGCGTGGTTTAAGACTACATTACATTAGTAAGCCGTTTACAAATGCCTAGCGTTATTATAACTAGCCTAATATTAACTAAATATTCTAAGCAACAAATTATAAAATAATAATAATCTCATACAATAAATTTTTGAAGTGATAACTTCTATTGGCCCGTTGGGCACTTTCGACTTGGCTATGTTTTCGAGATATCGCGTCACGCCAGATTTCTCGCGAGATCTTGCATCACGCCAGATTTCCCGCGAGATCTCCCATCACGCCAGATTTCTCGCGAGATCTCGCGTCACGCTTTTGTTTAGACACAAGTCAGATCGTGGAGAGGGAATATTATTAATACATTATTTACATTTATTAGCATAGCAATCAAATTAACACATAAGAATTAGTTAATATAATATAACAGCTGATTTCGCCCATCATCTGTAATTCTTAAACAAAACCCAGCGTAGATTATATTTTGGGGTTATGTTTACAACTTCAACCATTAAAATTTCTTGTGATGTTAATTTTCTTATATATTAGTTATACAACTAATGTAGGCTTCTATAACTATAAGTTATATGGGCTTCTACACGTTATAAGATTTGCTTTGGGGTTATAAACTGTATATAAAACTAACCTTTGATCATCAATATATTCGTTTATACAAATTTAAAGAAGGATACCTACTGTTTAACTTCGCAAACATTCGTACATCTTTGTATAACATATTTGATTATTAATTTCTTTACTGTAATATTAACAACTTCTAAATCATTTGATCTATCAATATGAAATAAAAGGTAACTAAAAGATAATATTTGTACCTTTCTTTAAATATATAATAACGGATATAAATAAACAATTTGAACAAATAGGCCTACAGTTTTACAATCCTTATAATTGTACACATTTACCGAGTTAAAAATCCCCGTAGTCATAGAAGTTATCACTTCCAACGTGATGTCTTAAGCACACCCAGTTAATTTTTTTTATATTAATTACATTTTGTAGGGATTTTAATTTATTACAACTATTTTACGATATTTCTTAATACAAAAGTTTCCCAGGCGTCTAATTGTGATAAGTTTTGTGAAATTTTTTAATAATACAGAGTTTTCTTTTTTTAAATTATTGTTTTCATCTAACCATTGGTTAGCCATTAAATTTATTTTAATCCGTGATTTTTTTATTTTATTCCAATTTATAAAGCTTGTGGAAATATATTTTTGGGACACTATGGGCAAAACATAAAGATAACCTGTCTTTGGGGAGAAATTAACGGGGGAGAAAGTTGTATACTTGAGTTTGAAGCAAAACGGGATATTACGTTTATATTTTCTTGGGAACACCATACGGGTGTCCGGGCAACCATTCTACCAAACTTTATAATGTTATTCAATGACTAATGGTAAGAACTAGCAAACAATACAATATAACGTGTGTTCTATCAAGGTTAGTTTGAAAGATTTCTTTGTATATGTGTGTTAAAAAAAACACATCAACTCAAGACCTCAAGAACGGTTTAAGATACATTAACAAAACTCAGCATGAATGTTGATCACGTTGGTTTTCATAAATTATCATAATTTAATAGGTCTAAAGTTATCAGTCCCAAGGTGGCAGCAGTTTAAACTTTTCAAAGTTGAATATCTAAGAAACTGAATATTTTATGAAAACATGTTGAGATACAAACAAATGTAGACAATTTACAGACAAATTCAACATTATATCACCTTTGAGTCCAGGAGAACTGAGTAAATGCAATAATTCTGGCTGAAAGTGGTTTTCCACGATTATTGAAGAAATTCATATGCGGTGTGTTAGTCTAAATACACTGAGGGTTATAAAATTTAAAATCAGATAAAAATTTAAAACTATTTATAAATAAATATCTCAAGAAAAAGGTTTATTACGCCTCACTTATTAATTGCAATGTTGTTTACTATTAGCAATGAATACAGAAACTATGGTGGCGCTTCCGCTACCTAGTGAACTCCGTGGCAACCTCGTCAAATTCAAATAAAACTGGGCTGAATTTTTTAACATGGGGATTGCGCTTCTTATAGTTTTTAAATTCATTGCTATTAGTAATAAATTACTTAATTTATATTCATCTAATTTATTTAAACACTGAACCTTAATGAATGCCGAAATTTTGAAACGGATAACGGCAGCAAAAGTAAATTTTGCATATTTGTTTAAACCAATTTGATAAATTTCGAACTGAGGCTCATGAATTTATCTTAAATAGTAAATGAGATAATATTTTGTTAAAAAAGTAAACGGTATCAGGAAACTGACACATACTTTCTCCCACATTATAGGAACTTAATAAAAAAAAGATTTTATTTTTAATTTTTAAGAGTAATTTCCCCATAAAAATCCATAAAATAACGGAAAAACCAACTTTTCGCAAAAACAGCTCGAACGATTATGATTAAAATTTTATAGTTAATAGTAGGGCCTACTTTAGATCCCTAATAAACTAGGTATGATAACATCCACACACACACACACACACACACACACCCTCACACCCACCCACACACACAGACATCACTCCGAAAACGGGGGGACCCAAAACGGATATTTCCATACCAAAAACTCAAACTCGAAAATTTTGACGAATACAATACTTTCTCCATATACTATGGTTTAGGAGAAGAAAGTAAAAAACAAACATACAGACAGACAACTTTAAAACTAAACAGCATAAGGCAAATGTTATGTTATATCATTTGCTAGTTTTAAACTGCTGGATAGCACGGCAGAAT
The DNA here is from genome assembly GCA_018207615.1 of Philaenus spumarius. NCBI lineage: Eukaryota > Metazoa > Arthropoda > Insecta > Hemiptera > Aphrophoridae > Philaenus > Philaenus spumarius. Next base: position 79,156 of record JAGFPH010002267.1, on the reverse strand, counting down.
GGTTGCGGTGTTATACAGAGTGTTCATAAAGTAACTTTAACCCCCCCCCTTATTTTTTTGGTTACTGAAAATAATTTAACAAAACTTTGTATATTTATCTTGTGTTTCACAACAGGACAATTTTTTTGACATATCTGATGCTCTATGATTTTGGGGGACATTGGCCGTAAGGGGGTTAACAGTTTCAAACATAAAGGTAGGTCGTGTAATATACCATCGAAAATCTTATTAAAAGAGAAACAGAATGGCGCAAACTAGAGCTTAATATCTTATTTCGTTTTAATGTAATGGACTTCAAATGTCTGGAAAATAACATACAACCTACTTATTCCTAATATTAACAAATTAATAATCTGCTTTCGTGCTATGATAACAATATAATTTTCCAGAACTTTGATTGTCCATTACTTTGAAACGAAGCAAGATAATAAGCTCTAGTTTGCGCCATTTTGTTTATTTTTTAATAAGCTTTTAAATTGTGTATTATATTACATGACCTAACTTTATATTTGAAATTGTTTGCCCCCCTACAACCCCCCGCAACCCCCCAAAATCATAAAGGTTCAGATATGACAAAAAATGTGTCCTGTTATGCAACACAAGATATACACAAAGTTCTCTTAACTTATTTTCAATAACAAAAATAATAAAGGTGGTTAGGGACTTTTTGAACACTTTTTATATTAATTTTATACGCAACTAAATGCAATGATATCACTGGACTTTCGTACAATCCGGTTTGATTATAATATATGGACACTAATTCTTGAACGCCTGTCAGCTGTATCGTAAAGTGACGTTCCACTACACGATTTATTAAATCATAAAAAAACCTAAAACAATAAACTTTTTACTACCGCGTCGTCCAACATTAGACTATATTATACACAAAGGTATAAAACAAACGGCTCAACTTTCACATACTGTTGATGTTCCTCAAAATAATAACTTTTATTTATGTATAGTAAAAATATTATACCAGCTTTACTTTCCTTCAGTATCCTTAGGGGCGTTAGTTATTGAGTACTATGCCGTCACGAGAAGTTACATACAAATGCGGGTGAGAAGTAAATGTACTATAATTATTTTAAATTTGTAATAAATTACCTGCTTACACACTTCCTCAGCAAGGGTTAAATAAATTAACCTGCTGTTAAATAAATTACATTAAATTAATTTAATTTAATTTAATGTACTATAATTGTTTGTAAAAACACTGATCATGGATGAAATAATTCATTGAATTTGTGACGTTTTTAGATTTCAGCGCCACCTATATTTTTTTTTCTCTCTTAATCTTTACGTCTCCGACTTCACATTCTGTAATTTTCCTTATCCACTAGTTACAACTTCTGCCTACCTTCACCAACTTCCAAATAGTTTCCCTTTTCTCCGCCAGACGCCACCTCCGTACAGTATCTACTCTGGGCATAGCTCGCTATCTAGCGGTTTGCTTATCTAATATACCGAACAGCTGACGTTTCTTGACCGTTAAACTTGCTACCTTAGAACTTTCGAGAAGGAGTCCGCCATTGGCTTCCACTACACTAAAGTCCGACTTGTCATGTCGCTGTAAATCATTGTCGTGGATTAATTCTTAAGTTTTTTGTCGCGAGTTATGCGGAAGGCCAATTAACATGCAGTTGTTATAAGCCTTTACTTTGTGGATACCAGGTATGAATGTTTTAGCTTTACCTTGATAATTATGAAATATTTACTTGTAAAATTTAATAAGGTTATTTCCACCTTTGGCTTATGAATAACTTTCCTAACTCATTTTGTTCGATTTAATAGAGAAACCTATGTATTTCATTTTTACTACAGCCTAATTTTAAAATGCAAATCTTACAGCCTACACAAACTTTAAAGCTGATACTATGTTGGTTACTACTAAAGTCTTAATATATTTCAAACAAAACTAGCCTAAACTGTTCTGTATTAATTAACTGTAACTGTGTAGTTTTCTGCAGTATAACCAGAATATTGAAAACTTTTAATGAGCTATAAGCATAATATTACTGATATAGATATTATGTAACTAAACAAGAACATTTTTATGTTGCCATGTGCTTTGGTTAACATGTAGAGACAGTCTTATGCAACATGACACATGTTGTACTAACTATTACAATCTTTAAGTAGCAATTTGTCACCTTGTGCTACAAATTTTAATAAAACAGCCAACTCAAAGAACTATCAGTTTTATGCTTATTTAAATTAGCTGCAAGTTTTCTAAAAAGGAATTGTTATTTATGTTATGCAGTTACACTGGTTTAACTCCAGGGAATATTTAACCATACAATGCCATAAGCTACACCACAGCTACGCCTTGAAAAGGCCTACTTTCCAACAGGACTTTAAATACAATAAAAATTCTTATATCTACAGTGCTTTAGTTACAGACAGAGATTAATTTAAAATATGAACGATCTGCAGTTGATTTTTGTGTTAAATGTTAAACAGGCTGTATTTTAAAAAAGTAATTTTGTATATGTATACTATATAGGATATGTTTGTATTTAATAATTGGGAGGAGCAAGCTAGCACATTTCGGACCTTAGCCCTAAGGGCTGCATATTAGAAATTTTACACCTTTTTTTTATATATAGAGAGACGTCTCATAATTAATTTTGTTTATTTATTAATTATTTATAATTAGCTTTAAAGTTGGCCAACGACATATATATATTTATTCTTAAACAAATCCATGGTATTTCATGTTAAAACTTTGTAACTTGTTAATCTTTTCTGTATAAATTCTGTAATTGTTATTAAAAGGGAGGGTTTTCGATTTTTATTTTTGGGGAGGGCTTTTAAATTCAACTTAATAATATATATATGTATTCTTTTAAATCTGAAACTTTTCTTGTATTAAGGGCATATCAATAATTTCATTTTTTTGTATTAAGGGCATATAAACTTTTTTTATTTTGGTTAATAAAGCCAAAATTTACATCTATTTCTATGGTTTATTGAGTTAACCTCTAGGTATCTTGTGTATTGTGAGTAATAAGCTGAAACATTCCTACGTTTGGTGATATTTAAATTCTAAGGTAAGTTTTGAACAGTACCAATCTATGTGGCCCAGTATTGCTTCCGTTCCCTTAATTATTCTTTTGTAAGATTGGTACAAATTGCGACTTAAATGCATAACATTTTCAAACAATTGTTTAGTTTCCAATACACTATTTTTAAGTTTCTTTTTTTCTATTTTTTTTTTGGGGTTTAAAGGCGAAAAACCTGGGTGGTTATCATCGCCTATCTTTTTTTTCTAAAGTGGTGGCGGAGTTCTTGTATTATAATTACATACAAAATATTATGTTAAGAGATTTGTAACGCATAGAGAGTGTTCATAAAGTTCCTCTACCTCCGTCATTATTTTTCTTACTGAAAATAAGCAAAACTTTGTATATATCTTGTGTTGCATAACAGGACAATTATTTTTACATATTTGAACCTCTATGATTTTGGGGGGCTTGAGGGGGTAGGTGGTTAAACATTTCAAACGTAAAGGTAGTTCATGTAATACACCATCATTTCCCGGATGATTATCAATTACTTTGAAACGAAGTAATGTATTAAGCTCTAGTTTGCGCCATTCTGTTTCTCTTTTAATAAGCTTGTTGATGGTATATTACATGACCTGCCTTTATATTTGAAATTGTTAAGCCCCAAAAAAATCGTAGAGGGTCGGATATGTAAAAACATTCCTGTTATGCAACAGAAGATATATACAAAGTTTAGATAACTTATTTTCAGTTACAGAAATAATGAGGGGTTAAAGAGCCTTAATGATCACTCTGTGTACACAAATATTATATTCTTTATAAGTTGTATGGTGTTTTATAATTACTTATAATCGTATTTTGAATTGCTGATATATTCGTCTTATTTACTTGGAGAAACACTAAAGCGCTGTTTCGCCGATCACAGTTAGGCTTCATCAGGTGTTGAACTCAACACTTAAATGAAATACGTTACAAAACTAAATACACACGAAAAATACAACACGATATACATTATAAAATTATCCCAGGCTTGCTCTTCGTTAAATATTTTGTTGAACGTATACGAGTTTGCCACATAGTCTTTTGTGTACTTCGGAACGGAGACTGAAGTAAAGGTAGGTTGTAAACTAATTGTTGGAGAGTTCTGTTGAGTTTGCTTAAAGATACTATATTGTGTTACAAATGGGGTTGCTGCTCAGTTCAACCCTATTTACATTAAGAAATAGGTTGGGATTATTCTTATGGGAGTATCAGTTAGGTTGTTCTTGATATCAGTGTGTTTGGAGAAGGAGTTTCTATGGGATGGTAATTGTTCTTTGAATCTTTGCCAGTTTGGCCTATGTACAGTAATGTAATCTACAAACTCACATGAAATGATTGTGACTAATTTTACATACGCAATTGATTGCAACCTCAAATCGGATTAGTGAAACCCTAGCTTTAGCCTAAATCCTAAAATCCTTCGTTTACACGGTCGATAAGCACGATTACTGCGTGTTTTACCAATAAAATGTTGATTGGTTCTGACTTAAATCTGTCTTAAATTAATTGTATTGCTGTCAATCAAAGTTCGTAATGAAACTATTGAAATCGTCGCTTAGCTTTGAATGTAAACTGTATAGAGAATACTACATGATGATACAGATTTTTTGACAAGATGATTGTGGTTTATCAAAAATGTTTAAAGTGAAGCACCTCCCCCTACAATATTTATGGGCCAGGCAGACTGTATCACACGCGGACCTACCTACTGTGAAGCATTAAACAAAGAATGTGAACGTTTTGTGGGCTAGAGAAGACAAAAACTGTTTACTAAGAACTACTGTGAATCATAGGCAGAGTCGCCAGTCCCACACGTGATGTTCGTTTTCCTCATTGGCCCAAATCCCTAACGTCAGCCATTGTAAGGTGGCGCTTCACTTTAAACTCTCGGTGAATGAACTATAGTTAAAGGACATGAGATATGTTACTGTCTAAGTTTATAAAATAATAAAGAACGGAAAAAGCCCTTTGCGGCTGACATATATATTCCGCCCTACTGTAAACAAATAGTAAAGAATAAGAATTTTGTTTCAGATATCTATAACTTTGTTACTTTTTACAAAATAACTTATATTTAGAGAAATATTTGACCAATTGAGTTCAAAATTGGCATGAAGTTTAATCTAATGAAGATCAATTTTAAGAAAAATAATAGATTATATCCAACAATCCGTTTCAATATGGCGGCTGTTTGAAAATGTCAAACCTAAATTACTCAAAAACCGTACATTCTGACAACAAATTTCCAGACACCTTTTTTGTGGACCTTTTTAATCCCCTAACGGATGGTGTAACTGTCAAAACAATAGGACGAAGAATAATAGTTAAGTTAAGTATAATTAATTGGTTTGTTCAACCCGGCATCCTGTACCAAAACAGTAAACAAGGCAACTAACAGTTTTTTTTAGATTAGGCGGAAGCAAACGAAAGACTTATAAGTCAAACATCTGGTGTTATGTATTATAAAGTTTCCTTTAGTTTCTAATATAAAAATTTGTTTGAAATGTTGATTACTGATTATTTAAATAGTAATTTTGAAATTACAACGAATGCCACAATTCTAATTACTGGGGTTGGTCGTGTCTATTTCGATCGATGTAGGTTACAGACAAATAAAACCAAGAAACTAAAGTTAAATTATTAGTTTATTATTAGTTTCAAAAATTCCCTACGTCCAAAGTATTTTGTAAAAAAATGGATAACTTTAAAACGAAGCATTTCCGAAATTATGTTTATATGAACTTACTATTTTCTTTATTTTCACTGGTAGAACACGTATTGAAAGTTTATCAATTTCTTACTGAATCACTCTGTATAAGACGTAGAGGGGGAGACATTAAATTAACGTACAATATTCTCAAACAAGGTATTCCACGTCTATTGTTCCCACCTCTATGTACAAAAGACCCAACTTAAATATTAAAATATAAATGGAAGATGTGTTGGCATTATTAACACAAACATTCCGTGCGCTCTGCTGAGTGAATAATTCCGCAGTCATTTGCAACTACTCTGGTCAGTGGAAATTATATTAGTAACTTGGGAAGAACTCTTCGTGCCACCAACATATGAAGGAGTAGGGTAAAACATAGCCTCGAAGCTATTATATGTAAATAATATTAAATGCATAAATCAAAGTATTAAGTTTATGATATAACACAAATTATAATAAAACCACTACATATGGTATTTGTATTTCCGCTAAGACATCTTAAACGTTTGTTTTCTTGTTTCGTTTGTTTTTTTGACTGACGCGTTTTGGATAACCCCATCATCAGAAGTATACTGTCAAAATTATTCGTACTATTCTAACTCTTTGCCTCTTATTTACAATTGTTTCTCCTATTATCCTCTTAATATTTAAAAAGTTCTTAGATCTAAAATTAACAAGCCACCAAAATAAAATAGAATTTGGAATTTTTAGAAAAGAAACATATACAAACAATATCATAAATGCATAATAAAACAACCACAAACAACATAAACTAGCAGCATTTTGATATCTGCTAATCAGACTACAGATAACACCTCTCAACAATCTATATATATAAAAGCGAAATAACACTTACTCACTCACTCACTGACTCGCTCATCACAATTTCTTAAAAACTACAGAAATTTAAAGAATAAATATAAAGAAATTTACGAGTAACTAGTGGACATGGCAATGCTTCGCTATTGCTTGATTTACCTAACCTAAAATTATATTCAGTGTTTGATCCAAATCAGTTGTTCATCAAAATCAGCTGTTTTGCTTTTCATACGAACAGCTGTTTTTTGTGCCCCTGATAAAATCAAAAGAAATCTTTCTTCTTCTTCCTTAAGATTGACCTTCCATAAGATTAACATGGCAACTTTGAGGGCCACTGGGGCGAAGCCCTTAACATACATTGAGCTCATTTTAAGGGAAGCACAACTTCAGAGTGAGCTCTGTAAAATGACACCAAAAACATCAAAATCGGTTAAAAACTCTAGGAGGAGTTCTACTCACAAAATAACCCCTAGCAAATTAATTATGTATATATATAGATATAGATGTATAGATTTAGGTTTGAAATTTTCAAACAGCCGCCATTTTTAAACGCATGATTGGATTTAATCGTTTATTTTTCTTGAGATAAATCATTGTTAGTTCAAACTTCATGCCAAGTTTGAACTCAATCAGTTGAACTGTTCTATAGGTATGAATTATTTTGTACAAAAAACAAAATGGCGGATATCTGGGAAACGAAGCGTTTTCGGGCCTATGTTTGTATGAACTTTCCCAAAGTTCTGAAAGGTTTTTTTACACACTGTATACCATTTTTAATGACACCCCAAAACGTGTTATAAGAACAATGATCGATGCTCATTGACCTCACTCTACCATAAGAGTCACTGCCATAGCTCATGTTTCCAATGGAGATACGCTAATAACACGCAAACTAAATTAACATCCTTACACATACATTCAGTCTAACGTATAATGTGTGTTGTCGACGAGGCTTCAAATGCACATGTTGCTGTCCCAAGTCTATTGTTTCTACCTCTACGTATACAAGACCCAACTTAAATATTAAAATATAAATGAAAGAAGTGTTGGCATTATTAACACAAGCATTGCGTGCGCTATAGTAGCTGAATAATTCCGCAGTCATTTGCAAATTGAAGACTCGCATCTTTAATAATAGAAATACTTTAGTCATGAGAACTTATATTAGTAGTCATTGTTTCATCTGATAATTTATTTCAAATTGTTTTCCTCGATTTCGTTTTCGTGTTTTTTTTTAAATCGCATTAAAAAATGTGATATTGTAATGGATTTCGAGGCAGTGATACGGACAAATAGAAGAAAAATCTGCAAGTCTATACTAATATTATAAAGAGGTAAAATTTGTTTGGTTGTTTGTTTGTATGTAGGGGGTAATCTCTGGATCTACTGAACCAATTGAAAAAAATTGTTTACTAATAAAAAGCTACACTATCCCTGAGTAACATAGGCTAAAATTATTTTAGTAAAAATATTTATTATTTAAATATGTGTAAATTTAGTCGGAAAATTCTTAGGTTATACTGATGAATCGACACATGTATTTACATTTTATTACCATAGCAGCCAATTGAATGAAATAACGGATAAAAATAGGCGTTTGCTCCAATATATCCATTAACAGATTATTTCAAACTTTGAAGCAATTAGGTTAGGTTTTTAAAGTGTAGGCAGAACCTTGCTGGTTCTTTTAACCTTTATTATAACTGCTGTTATAAAATATACGATTTAATTTGATTTGTACATTTAACATTATTTACCATCTTAGCTTTTGGGGTTATTATTATTGGGTGTTCTTTATTATAAACAAAACACGACATGATTATATGCAAAGAAGGTTTCAACGGGGTTGGCATGCGGAGCACGCGGGGATTTCCCCTAATTATATATATAAAGAAAGAAGCCTGAAATAACCGACTCATTCACAATCAACATTCAGCCCAAACAATTATAGTTAGGAACATTTTCAGGGTTCCTTCATACCACTACGTAGAATTGCTATAAGAAAGGATTTGGTTAAAATTATCAAAATACGGGGATTCACTCCCAGTCCTAAAACAGATGAAACAGCTGATTTGAATCAAAAGATAAACAACACAATT
>JAGFPH010002267.1:35365-55475 GCA_018207615.1 Philaenus spumarius | reverse complement strand
GCAACGCCGGCTCCCACTAGTCTGTAGAACATTTCCCCTCTCGCGGCGTAGTACAGTCAGAGCACCGATCCACGCGTTTGTCTGCCGCCTGCTTGCCTAACTCATGTCTCCTCTGTAGTCGTGTTGATTGTATATTAAGGTTGTGCGATGGGTTTACGACATATTTTTTTTTCATGTTTTTTTGTGTTGAAAACTATTAACCTACTAACATGTTATCAATATAAATTAGACAAAAAAAAATACAACGAATATTTTGCGAAATATGGGCTGTAAAAGTGCTCATTTTTCGACTTCTTGGGAAGAGTTCATCTATGTAACGGTTGAGCGTATGAAAACTAAATTTTTCAGTTATTCTTATTAAAATATGGTGATAAAAGTCCCATATTCTATTTTTTGAAAAATCACGTATTTCAACATTTTAAAATATTCAGTGAATTTTTACAAACGTATTAAAATAATTTTTAAGGTGAAAATTATAGCGTTTTAATCTATAACTCTTGAACTTTTTTTTACAAAAAACAACATAAGTTTATCTCAAATCCTTCAAGAAATAAACTCACCCTTAGGTTTTGGAAACCGCCTTCAACAAAATCGGGACGCAACCCTGCGCTCACTGCTTACCCATTCCAATATTTCTCCTCCTTCCCCTTTTGCAAACCTCCCCAGTCTACGCTCTCTTGCTGTGACTGCGGATGTTGGTTGTTGTGCCGAATCGCAAGGGTTTACAGAAAGCTTAGTCATTCAAATTGGATGGTACTGACATCTTATTGCAAGGCATCTTTAGATAGATCAAATATTGACGAATCCCATGGTAGCTTTATAATTTTGATCAAAATATTACTGTAGATGGTCTGGGACGTTGAATAAGTGGGAAATAACAGTACAATTAATTGTATTCGAATCCACGTGTGGAATCAGGTTTACAGAAATCTACAATTTTAAAACGACGATTACATACGTAAATATACGTTTTAGAAAGAAATTATAAATACGAAAATTAAAGTTTGATACATGACCTTTCCAATGGGGTTTGTCTTTTTGAGATTGAGAGATTTTTAAAGGGTCAAATATTCAATACAATCACTCGTTACAAATGTGTTGGAGTGACGGTACATTATGTACCGTCTGCCGGTTCTAGGGTTAAAATAAAAAAATATTTTATTGTATTAAATTATTTTTGTTTAATTTTTATCAAATTAATTTTTTCTGTACTTGTTTTTCAAGCAAAGTTTAGTTATTTTCTTCTATTTTAGTATATTATTCTAATCACGTTATTTAACAAAGTTTAGGACATTAATAAAATTTAGTATATTATATCTCATTGTAAAAGGTAACGTCTAAAGTTATAAAAGAATTAAGTAGCATGCAATGCAGTTTTCATTGATTATTTTGTGTATTTGCATTTATTTCTACCTGGCGAACAATAATTTCAAACTCCCAAAAAAGTGGGTCTTTTATGTATGTTTGTAACTGCATTTATTTCTATATTGTAAGACATGACCTTTTTGCTATATGAAGCCGTTTCCAGACTTTTCAAACACTCTGAATATAGAATTCTCAAAATATTGTTTTACTTTTAATTACTTATTTATGTATACACGATAATAAACTTTAAAAAGAGTAAACAAAATTTAATTGCAACATTCTGTATAAGTTATCATAAAAATGTACATAATAACTTAATTAAACCTATTCAAGCAAGAAGGGCGAATTTCGAGTTATTATAGGTCTACTATTGTTACAAGAAGGCCTAATACTTGTCTCATAATTCGCCAGTTTCATCATTGATTGATTTTTGCGTATTTTTAAAACAACTTTCGTTTATATTTAATCCTAAAGACATGCAAAGCATTTATTATTTCTGTAATTGTATTATGTAACCAGAAGTAATCAATTATAATCAACAAATTCCCCAGAAAACAGAAAAAGCAACTAAATTCCATATAGTGAATGAGGATTAGAAGTTTATACTCGCGGCCACGAAATTAGGCGGGTGATAGAAATTGCGGTGTTGCTGGATATGTAACTAGCCTAGCGACGGAAGGTCGAGATTCGCCTACTCCACGCACGAATTGGCAACACTAAGGCATTGTCCTGCGTGGGCGACGGGATGCGAGCGACGCGAGCGATGCGAGCGACGCGAAAATAACAAACTGGGTTATCTCCCAGGAGTGTCCTACACTGCGATCAGAGCGATAAAGCGATGTTTGCGCGACGCGACAAGAACAAAATATTTGTTTCAAATCGCCTCGGTCGCTCCGTCGCTTGTTCATACTGCGCATTTCCTGAGTGCATCAGATACGGAGTAGATCTACAATTAGTTGTCACTGGTTTTTTCTTTGTCACTTTTTTATGCATTTAATGTTATATTTTCCACTTTTGTATTGTATATCATTTATTTTTCACATTGGTTTCGAATGTCATGTTAAAACTGGGCATCTTTGTTCAATTTTCGGATGTATTTAATTTATATTTTTTACTTTTATATCACATGTGTACTACTATAACACAATTACATTACTATGCATATACAAAACCAGCTAGTTAATTCTCTAAACAGTCGTTCTTCCACGGAGATTGGTTTTTGGAAATTCCTTTCTTTATATTTTATTTCACCTCGTATTATAGCATCAGCGATATAAAAAAATGTGCTTGGTAGCGTTCCAGTATATGAATGAAACAACTCAGGTCCATTTTGACAGGTTTTCAGTTTATGGAACAGGTCAAGGCCGACTCTACTACAGGCCGGAGCGCTGAATTCGTGACGTCACGGTCAGAGTGTTACCCGGCCGGTGACTCCCGTAAGAAACATATGGCGCGCCCCGACATACTCTGCTTTAAACTGGTCTACTGTCGAAACCCTTCGTCCTAAATTTACACTTAACTAAATAATAAACCACTTAATACTAAAAAAATGTTTATAAGTAGTGTAGTACTTTTTTATCTATATAAAACAACGTAAGTTTCGAAGTTACATATATTGCAGTTGGTTTTTATGCTATATCTAGGTTTTATAAAAGTAACAGAAACCAATTATAATATAATAGTTAGAGCGTAAACATTATAATTGATCACTCAAATTTATTTTACAAATTAAAATCTACGTTTAAACTACATACAATTCTATTTTATTACGATAAACATTTTTGAAAATACTACGTGCACTATATCGGACAGAGGTTTCTGGCACTTTTCACAGTTCTCTTCAAGTGTACTGGTGCAAGCTTCTAGACAGAGGTGGCACAGTAATTGTTTTTGTGAACCACAAAGAAGAAACTGCTTCTCAAATCTACTACTAATCAATACTTTAAAAACTTTTAGCATACATTGCAGTATGCGTATTGTTAAATCAGTTGCATATTTTAAGTTGCCCTATTTATAAGATCAATGTAATCATTACTTTTACTTTGGGGTTCTGTCATATCTTATTCTTGGCAAAAAATTTTAAGCAGTCTGCACATTTTTAGCATTTGTTTTTTATTTTCAAACAAATGTATCCTCCTATGTAATCCGTCGCCATACAATAATTTTCAGTAACATTTTCGGTGTAACTCTGAGCTACTACCTCCTCAAACTCACTGAATTCATTTCCCGGATCAGTGCCCAAATATTCTTTTTCTGGTGAGATTTCCAAATGCAGGAATATATCTTTTAAGGAAACTGTTCCTTTCACAGAAGACGATAATTTGATCAAGCTTATCGCTTTCAATAACGCTAGTTGAAATAACCGATCTCCTGGCCTTTACCTTTGATTATCGAACAAACTAAACAACTTATCGAAAAATGTGTAAAATAAAAGTTGTAGTTTTGTTTTACCTCAAAAACAAAAAATATTTACGCTGTGTGACTTTTTCGTGTCCCGCTATCACAAATCTTGAATACTTTTAATTAATACAAATTCTAATATTTACTTAAGTAAAAGATTTTTACATCGCTGTATTCCGTATTTCATGCAGAAATCAAATATTATAAGTTTCATTATAAATAAATGACTGTAAAAAGGTTCAGGAACGTGTAAATGAAAACGCGCTCCACTTACACTATCGCCGAGTTCAACCCAGACTGTGACGTAGCGGCTAGGGGAAGGGGGAAGCATTCCGGCCTGTAGTAGAGTCGGCCTTGAACAGGTGGTGATATTCTCCGTAACAAGTCCTCTCTAAATAAATATCGTTAGTCGGTTTCCTACACAATTCTTGAGCAAGCACATATTTTAAGTAATGTTGCTGACTGGCCTTATTTACGCTTTCATCGCCAGATCGCTCACACAGGACACAACGGTCGCGCGCCCGAATCGCTCGTCGTTCGCGTCGCTCGCACCCCGTCGCTCACGCAGGACAATGCCTAACCGTGCAGTGTTGCCTTTCTGCCTGGCTACTCGGTAGGGATAAGCAATGAAATTGTTTTCCTATAAAAGTGTTATCGACTGGCACAGACTGTTATTAGTTATTGTAAATGCTATTAACTGACTTCGTTTTTTAACTATCAAGTTGCTTATAACTTTACAGTTATTGTAACGTCTTAATTACCGGTAACGTTTCAAATTTATGTATATTTTTGACAAAATGATTTGTATGTTTAAAAAGAAAACAACATTTTTTGACTGTATGAGAATAATAATTTACAATATGTTCAAAAAATTAGTACCAAATAAATTTAAATTTATGTTAGATATTTAATATTTTAGCGATAAATAGGAATCCATTAGGCAAAACCTATATTGGGCATTCCTACAAAAGAAAAAGTTTAAAATGTACTCTAAATAGAGTCACTTTTATAAATTAAATATAATTATAAATTAATATAATTACCATTTTGAGTGTGCATCGTGATGTTGCCCTCGAAACTTAAGTTTATGTATGTGCAGGTTACTTGTTGTGTTTTATGTGTTTTTAATATAAATATTTAACGACCTCCAACGGAGCAGATTTGAGTTAAACTGATGATGGGACCACGGACCCGAAACGCGTATTAACTTACAAAATAAACGAAGTCACAAGACGGATATATTATAAAAGGTAATTATATTAGTTTAAAATTATATTTAATTAATGATTTTTCTTTAAATTGGTTTTCCTATAAATTTTAATTAGGCTACTGTACTTTGTATACAAACAGAATCACTTATAAATTTTGTAAATTATATGTAAATATAGAATACTGTAAATACATTGTAAAAACGAGATATAGGAAAATTATGGGAAGTAAAGTTGTTCACGACCGTGGTGTCTTCAATCTCGCACATGTTTCCTGTGGGGTGTTAAATGAACAACAACATGAATAAAGGCTTAAAAATACTTTCTTACGAAAATACAATTTTTAATTATTTTTTTATTATTAAAATGTAGCCTACATTTCTTATTCACACACAGTACGTGTTAGTTCGCTTCAGGAATTAACTAAAAAGTCTAAAAAACGTTGTTGGAATTTTATTAAGATAAGAAAAAAATAACTGGAATTATGGCTTAACGAAAAAAATAATGGTATCATCATCATACTATGTAAAGGAAATGTTGTCTATAAACATTTAAATTATTTCCTTTTTTACTCTTGAATATAAAATAGCAACTTACAACATTAAACAAGGGTTACGAGCTACGGTTCTCGCCGAGCGCCCGCGTGTCTTTGTTTTTGTTTCATACAGTTATGCATTTTACAACTAAACTAAGAATCTCATAAAAAAAAGTTTCGAACAAAAAATTTTATTCATACGATTTTCTACAACTTTACCGCAGACGAAATCTTCCTGACCAAAAAGACAAAAAAAACCTCGCTTGGTGAAAAATTCAATACATGGCGGTTTTGAATTAAATTACAATTTAGGTTTTTTATTTTTGTTAATTATTTGCTGCCGTTATAAAAAATAAAAAGTCATACCATTGGAATCAGTAGCATTTTCTGAAGGCAGTGGTATAATTTTATTTCACTATGCCCTGTAGACAGATTCACAAACTCGAGAGAAAGCACACTCAAAAATCTTTACTTGACGGGTGTATTTGTATAAATAACTACAGCACGAAGTGGCATCACCGCCATTTCTATCACCCGCCTAATTTCTTGGACGCGAGTATAGTTTGATCTGTTAGATTGAGAAATTGAAAGAGATGTTCGCAGAGAGAGAGAGAGAGAGGAGAAAGGCAAGGTGGTGGGAGAACACAGTTTCGTTCGCTACTACTAGCGATCCAGCGCCAAAAGATTGAAGCTCTCTCAAGGCTGTCGCGAAACTGGCAAGACCCTCGCTCAACCTTAACACTTTTTGGTAGTGACTCTAATGAAGACTCACATTCGAGTAGGAGAAGGTAAGACGTTGTAGCGCATGCTCAAGTGACGCTTCACGCTGCCCGGCACTATCTGTACAAGTGTTTTGGTTCATTGTAGGCCAAATTCAAAATTATGTTACATTTGTTCCAAATCTGCTTTATTGGTAATATGTAACAACATCTTTTTGTATACAAAGTTATGAAAGTTTAGTTTATAAGGAGTGGTAATATAAATACTGATACAATTTATTATTCAACCAGAAGTAGATCTGCACTGCAATTAAAACGTCCAAAAGTAAACCGTTCCTGTTTTTAAAGATCCTTCTTATTTGTAGGCCAAAAGTT
Organism: Philaenus spumarius; assembly: GCA_018207615.1. Taxonomy (NCBI): domain Eukaryota; kingdom Metazoa; phylum Arthropoda; class Insecta; order Hemiptera; family Aphrophoridae; genus Philaenus; species Philaenus spumarius. The sequence continues at coordinate 48,873 of JAGFPH010002267.1, read as the reverse complement.
TTTAATTTGCCTCCAATCCGCTTGAGAGCAGACAAAATGATTCGTAACTTTTTAACTTCCGTAAAAACTTGGCTGATGAAACTCGAAGTAATTGAAGACTTAATCTGTGTAACTAAGTAGTTTTTAAGTTATTCGTGTTTGTACAGTACTGTAGTGTTCTATTTGTTTTATTTATGTTCTTATCAGTGACCAGATGACTTTTAATTTATTGTAATTATTTGTATAGTTATATTTTATTTAGTTGTGTTTAAAATTATTAGTACCAGTGCTTTGTTGCTGGTTTTCTTTCTCTGTCTATTTGTTTGTATTTTTTGTCCTGTTGCCTCAGCAGGCTGCACATAGCAGTTAAAATGTATGTGTTAAAAGGTAGACCAAACTAAATTTTTTATTTTCTTCTCTCTCTAATTATTATGAAATTTTTTGTTTATTAGTTTATCAAAATTCACTAACCATCGGTTACAGGAAAAGAGGGTATAGTGTATTTCCTAGACATTAGTATATTGTTTGATTGTATATAGAAAGGAATCAATAAAAAAATATTATTATTATTATTACTACTATTATTATTATTATGTTTTTATTAAATTATAATACAGTAAGAATTTTGTTTGTGTTTGTTAATCTAACCTAAAAAGCTGTTTTTTTTATGAATACTAATAAACTGATTATAACATTTGTTAAACTGGTTGTTATAGAAATGGATGTAAACAAACATGTGTTGCTAGGCTTTTGATATAATATGAACAGCTTTTTATAAGAATGTTTACTACTTTTACGCTTTAAAATAGAAATTTTGCATAAAATAGAAATGACCCAATAAAAACATAAAATTTACATTTTCGTATTTGTATCTTAAGTAGTTCATTATATGCCAGTCAGTGCAAAATAATTTCATTTATAACTATTAGTTTAATTATTAATTTAAATAAAATTTCATACTCGATTTGTTCAGAAGCAATTTGAACGCAAGTTGAAATGAGATTTTTGTATTTTAATCTAGGATGTTAACACAGTATTAGGCGAAAAAAAAACACCTCAACGTATTTTGGCGCGGCTATAGTTCCTTATTGACTATAGTTTGTTGTGTGAAATGAAAGTATTACGTTTTGTATTGTGACAATTTTAATGTTTGAACCACCTGATGATGGATGGTTGCAACATTCGAAACCGTTGTAGTATAGATTACTATTAAGTGGATCACTTGACGGACAAATACAATTATTTATAAACCTAAACTAGTATATTAAATTCAAACATCCAGAGTGTATATTGCATAACGCTATATTTACAAGTCACATTATTTTAACTTACAGTTAGCTGATCTTGAAAATGTAATTCTTGTCCCCTTACCTGGAAAAGAAAACAGGTACAGTTTCAAACATATAGATCTATATAAAAACATACCAAATATAAAAATAAAAAATGTTCGTTGTATTATTATACTTATTGTCACATGATTAAATGTTTGAGTGTTTTGTGTTGTAAAGTAAGTGTTGTGTTAAGTGTAATATGACAATTTCTGTTTGTGTTTTTATGATTGACTCGATAATGGAGACGTGAGCTCCGATATCGATTGTCCCATCGTGTAAGGACTAAATTAGGACTGTGGACTTACATAAAAAGGTATGTAACAAAGTTTTATTATTAGGCCTGTAGATCTGTATACTAATATATTTAGGTAAACTTTAAGTTGCTCGAAATTATTGAGGTTGTTTATTTGTTAGCACACATTTGTAGGTTAGCCTCAAAAATTACTAAATTCTTGAACAAAATTTTCACTGGTAAATAAATTACATTTTTTGTTACCATGACAATGTTATAAACTTTCAGAAAATTAATAAACCGTACCGGAAACTGGCACTTACTTTCTTACAAACATATTTAAACTGTTATCGGGCAATTCATTGCGTGCTTCGCACGCCAACTCCCGTACTTTGAGTATTTTCGATACATAGTGCATTGCGTGCTTCCCACGCCAATCCCCGTATGTAACCCCAACTGTGACTTCATAATTGTATTAAAATAGGAGAGGGGATAGTACATTAAAGTAGAGAGAAACTAATAAATATTATTATTATGACCTAAAGAGAAAACTATTCGATCGATTTCGAACAAATTTGCACGAAACATGTCAATTAGGCGTGTATAGAGTCACGAAAAAAGGTTTTGAACATTTTTGAAAAACAACTTCCTTTTCGGCCAAAAAAACCACAAAAATCTGTTATTATTATTAGCTAAAGGAAATTTTTTGAAAGATACATTATGGTAGGTAAATGTTTTTCATATGGTAGGGTACATTAAACGCTACAAATAAGCCAAATTTGATCAAAATCCTTACAGCCATTTTTTTAATAAAAAAATAATAACTGATTTTTAGGGGTTTTTTGGCCAAAAAGGAAGTTGTTTTTCAAAAAAATTCAAAACCTTTTTTCGTGCACCAATACCGGCCTAATTGACATGTTTGGTGCAAATTTGTTCGAAATCGATCGAATAGTTTTCTCTCTGGCTTTGTACACATATCAGACATACATACATACAGACAGACATTTTGTAAAAACCACTTTTGTGGACTCAGTGGGTCCCAAAACGGATATATCCACAAAAATCTTGACATCGATTATTTTTTGTGATCACTATACTTTCTCTATAGGCTACTATAGTATAGTGAGAAAGTAAAATTTAGTGTTAAAAAACAAATAACAGGAGGATATGTACACATTTAGTTACAATTTCTATGGCAACCTATCAATATATTTATACACAGCTGACTTGATAAAACTACAACATAGACAAAGTCTTTATAAAAATTACTAATATTGTAACGCCTTCTGTTTTGTACCCTCTTCGCTGACTAACTACGGCGCCGATCGACGGTGAACCTAATGCAAACATATTATTGTATACTCTGATAGTTTCACGGAAACTACGACTGCTTCAAGACAGATATCGAAAAAGGCACTACAAAACAGAATAATTCGAATTGTGGCATGCTTTGCAATTTCACAATTAGCATTAAATAATTAATAGTCAATATTTCAAACAAATTTTGATATTACCAACTAAAGGAAACTATATAATATGTAACATCAGATGATTGACTTTGTTTTCTTTTGAAAAATCTAAAATAAACTGTTTGTTGTGAAGAATAACTAACAGCTCATATATTTGCCAAATTGGTTGCAAATAAACGTGTTTTCCTTCATTGTAGGAATAACCTAAAATAATGTTAATGTTGATCAAAATCACCTGTTTTATTTATAATATACAACACATGTTTGTATTTAATTATAATACAGTAAACATTTTTCGATGATTTTTATTTGTGTTTGATTTTAGTTTTTTTGTATCCTGAAAAAGCTGTTGTATGTGAAAAATAATAAGCTGATTATAAATTACTTGCTTAGATGGTTGGTACGGTAATGAATGTAAACAGACATGTTTTGATCCAAATACCTATTTTATCTAACATTGGGCGGGGAATGAACGCCAGAATTCGTACAACTTTTACACTTTAAAGTATATTTTATTGCAAAATTCTTTCTTACTGTGTGCCTATGACCCCATAAGAAAATACATTTGAATTTTAGTATTTTTGTCTTGAGTAGTTTTTCCTCCACATTGATTCAGTCGGTCATTCAATCTGTCAGGACAAATAATCTTCTTAATATATATATAGATATATGATATACAATTTACATAAAACAATAAAATAGAAACCGATTGGTGAGATGGCATGTATTTAATTTTGTATTAATTAAAAATTCTAATCAAAATTAAATGAAAAATGTTTACAGATTTTACAATGTTTTAAAAAAATAAGTTAAATTATTTGGACGGGCATCTACCTGAAATATCCTCATTTTGGTTACTTTTGACAAACATAATTCACCCAAACGACTCTGTTAATTATTAAACTAAATCAAGCTTTTATTTTGTATGTAACAATAAATCATTTCGGTTTATACTATCTGGAATGATGTTTTAATTTTATCCTGCATTAGAACGAGAGAAGTGGGAGAACTAAAATTGGATTCTGAGTGGAGGTGGGTCCAAGTATTCGTCACTGATATTTTGCATCTGTTACATAATTCTTTGCAAAGTCACAGATACTCAAATTTAAAACTATCGGTTTTAGCGTCAGCAATTGTTTGAGTATCGGTCAGTCAAAAAACAGTTTGAGTTTCGGTTGTCGAATTTTTTTAGCTAACAGACATGCCCGAGCGACTTAGAAAACCAACGTGTGTACGAAATTTTGACCAAACCGGAAGTAAAATGTGCCCATTAGAATACAAACACACACACTTACCATGTGTCTTAAAAGTCCCCCCTATTGTTTTTTGTTTTTGTTTTTTTTTTTAGTAATGGAAATGAACAGATTTGCTCTGGAGATTGTTAACATGAACAAAAATTGAGTTTTTCGGTGTATCGTAAATTGCAAAACCTCTCCCAAAAACGGGGTATTTTGGGGGTAAGTCGAAAATTTCAAATGAGAACCCCTATTGAGCGACACATCATTTTAAAGGTCTTGATAAAAGAATAAGATTTGGGCAAACCGGAGGTCTGTATGTTGACTTCCAACATAATGGCCAATCAAAGTTATAACTTTTTCCCATTTAAATCAATATGTTAAAGATGATACATCTCTTATTTTTGCACAAGGGTTTCATCCAGTAGGTCACTCGATTTGAGTGTTTGAGTTTTTGGGGGAGGGTTTGACATTTACGATACACCAAAAAAACTCCATTTTTGTTCACGTTAACAATTTCCAAAGCAAATATGTTTAATTACACTAATAAAAAAAATAATAGGGGGGGACTTTTAAGACACCTGGTATATATAGATTGTTTAATGACACGCAAAACGTGATCTGGGTATTATCATTGTATTTGAATAACCTAATAGAACTCCGATCCAATGCAATATTTCAATCCACTGGAAATTCGACGATAGTGGCGCGATCTATGGGGGAAACGACGGAAGCGGTGTGTAGCACCAATGCCTTGAACGATTTCTCCCTAGCGCTACCTCGCGGTGCGATCATGCAATATTTTCAACCTTTTTCTCACCACACAGCCGCCGTATGCATGCATGATCTATTTTATTATTCATGATCTATGGTATTATGATCGGTGCTCATTTACCACTCCCAATCTCAGGTCTCATCGTGAGATTCACTGCAACAGCTCATCTTTTCTATGGAACAACAAAAAGATGTTGTTGTTTCTTTTCGCTAACAATGCGAAAGGTTTAATGTAAAATGGAAAACTCATTTGGTTCGTGGCTAAAAGTTCCGTTTGTGTCCCGTTGTGTCAAGGGTTCTTCAACTCCGGCGGAAATGTACGCGGTAAATTTAAATAGACACTGAACAAAAGTTGTTTATAATCAATCAACTCTCAATACTGTAGAGTTTTGTTGTTCTAGAATATGTTAGAGATTTGCACGTCATGTCTACAAAACACACCTTACATGAGACTTGTTTTATCCTTACAATGTCTTACTTGATTGGGTTATTTAACTTTATTATTTTAGTACCGTACTGACCGTATTCTGACATACTGGACAAGTTTTAATAAACAAATACGTTTTCGATGAAGTGATACTCACAATCATGTTATCACGGCTTAACACGTTCACTGCCACGCAAATTTCGTATTTCCTATTCTTTGAGCTGACCTTTTATTTTTTATATTTATAGCCTAAATGAGTGGAAACTACTTTATTTTTTATTTCCGAACCTTTCTTCGTAATAATCGCTAATAAATAAATTCGGACGCACATAGGCTTAAAATTGGTGTGCGAAGCACGCAATGCTCTGTATATTGAATATTTTCCCAATATGTGAGCTAGCATGCGAAGCACGCAGTGCATTGTGTATTGAAAATACTTCCAACACGGGGGTTGGCGTGCGAAGCACGCAATACACTGTGTATTAAAAATACTTCCAACATTTGGGTTGGCGAGCGAAGCACGCAATGCATAGTGTATTGAACATACTCGCAATACGGGGGTTGGCGTGTGAAGCACGCAATGCTCTGTATATTGAAAATTTTCCCAATACGTGGGTTGGCGTGCAAAGCACGCAATGCACTGTGTATTGAAAATACTTCCAACATGGGGGTTGGCGTGCGAAGCACGCAATGCAATTGTGTATTGAAAATACTCTCAATACGGGGGTTGGCATGCGAAGCACGCAATGCTCTGTGTAATGAAAATTTTGGCAATTCGTGGGTTGGCGTGCGAAGCACGAACTGCACTGTGTATTGAAAATACTCTCAATAAGGAGGTTGGCGTGCGAAGCACGCAATGCACTGTGTATTGGAAATACTAACAATATAGGGGTTGGCGTGCGAAGCACGCAATGTACTGTTCGTCGGCCGCTTCTCAAAGCGTTCAGTGTCAAGCTCACTTGTGCGTCCTTAGCAAATAACGTGTTAATGGCGTTCTTTTCGGACACCGCAAAAACCAATAATCATTTATTTAAGTTACTAGTATATGCATTGTATTTGTGATTAATAAAAATGAATTTAAAAACTGTCCTGCGACAAACTTAAAGCGTATTTATTAAACCAAGTTTTCCAAAATTTTGTAAACGGCGTTATTGATAGAAATAACACTTAAACACAGAATTTCACAACTAATATGTTTATTAACTCAAACGCGTTTCAACTACAAAGTCGCTATCTTCAAATGCATAAGCTACAATAATCAAACTATAACTGTTATAAATGTTATTTTATAGGTTTGAATGAGCCCCCCCCCCCCTTTTAAATTTGTTGGAATCCACCCACGGATGTACTTAATATAAATCTAAATTTTACAATGAGAAATCTAGAAAATGTTTCACACACTAGGGAAACTGAGAAATCACTGTCCTATGTTTTGAAATTACTGAAAACATGTTTGATAAAAACAAAGAATTCAATAAAATTAAAGAACCTTTATTTTGTACTTTGAGTTGTTTGTTGTTATTTGAAAACTTAATGTCAATTAGACAAATGTTTTTTTACAAATTGTGCTTAAATATTTTATATTTAAGGATACAAAACACAGTTATATCGTAGATAAATGGTAGTGGGGGGCTCCTGCAATACCTTAAAATGCATTCATATACAATTAACTTTATAAATTTACTATGAAGAAATATTAAAAGTGTTGTGTTCTAATTAGGTTATAATTTATGGCTTTCTCAAACCTTCGGTAAAAATTTCGTTACTATAATTCAGAAACATTAACATGTAGTAGAAATTTGACTGAGGTTTTTTTTTAAAATAGTCGAAACTGTTTTGAATCAACTGAAATTGAAATGATGTGTGTCTTTCCATAAACACACTGACAGATAATAAAATTAAATCAAATAGACAATTTCTTATTCTTTACACAACGAGCGCTCAGAACACAAACGAAGTATGTTATTTGAATTCAGATTAACATAAAATATATGCACGATATAATACAGAACGTTTTACGAAATTTTGCTCTTACAAAACGTAAATAAAAAGGCTTTGTTACACGTATACAAGCACGCTTCTTCAAACAGGTACAGAAATTCCCTCATGATTTTACTGTATATCCCCTCATTTATTCACTATCTCATAATTATATTAATTCCCTAAGGCATTTCTTTGTCGGCCCATTACTCGTTCTTTTTTTAACCAATTTGTACAAATGAAGTGGCTTTTTAAACGTTTTACATTGCAAATTTACAGAAAAATACAAGAATACAAAATATGATTATATCCAAACAGGCGTTTCAAAATGGTGGCTGTTTTAAAATTTCAAACTTAAATTACCCAAAAACCGTACATTTTAACAAAAATTTCAAAACACCTTTTTTGTGGCCCTTTTAATTCGCTATCAGGTGTTATAACAGTCAAATAATAGTTATGTGTAATACTTGGTTTTTCAACCCGGCATCCTATACCAAAACAGTAAACACAGCAATATTGTGGGTACTGGAACGGCCAATCGACCGATCCAATTGGGGTTAATTAATTACATTAATTAAAATAAATTCAGAGTCAATATAACAAAAGATTAAAGCCAAAGGGTGTCAAAAAAGCCCAAAATTAAGATAAAAAAGTAGTTTCTAATGTGAAAATAGTATTTATTAATAATTTTGAAGAATTAACTAAAATTGTGTTAGTTAAATAAGTGCAGACTATGACGTATGCATTAGCGACAAGACCAAGCCAAAACCTTGCAGGATCTGACAGGCATTGACTTGTCCAGTCTTGTCTAAATTTGGTAGAAATGAATTAACATTGGAAGATAGGGGTTTGTAATTTTATTAAAAGAAGTTGTTATTATTAGATTTATGTTGAAAGGAGAGTTAAATAAGCAAGGAGTAATAAAAATAAATTTGTTATGATAATTTGTTAAAAAGTTATAGACAAAAACGTAAGCGTAAACAAATCGATTTTGCAGAATTTAAATAAAATCCAAAAACAAAGTAGAGTAATTTGTAGAGTTAAAAAGGGTTAAGAAAATAAGGTAATAAAAAATATAAAGTTATAAAGTTTAATAGCTTAAAAATAAAGTGTAAAGTCATTCTTGGGCATAAAAAGGCTAATAACTCATAAAGTTCAAATGTAATTAAATCATAAAAAATAGCATTTAATAGAGTCAATAATAGGGCATAATCAAGCTGAAGTTCAATATATATAAATAAATAGTTTTGTAAAAATAAAATAAATTAATAAAATTTTTTTATTAATTCAAAATAAATACAAGGGAGATTAATAAAAGGGAAATATTGATAAAATAGAGTATATATATGTGTAATAAATTGTAATGCCATGTGAGATATGAAAAGAGCTTTAAAGGGGGGGAATGAGACGCCGAAAACCAAACGAAGCCAATTAGAGTAACAACAAGCTGAATAACTAGACAACCAAACAAGCTATCAAAAAACCAACAACAGATTAGCGCGTTTCAAGACCAACCGAAGAAGATACAAGCAAGAAAAATTGGAAAATTTCAAATTTACAGGAAATAAATTTCAAAATTTAAGCAAAACTAACGAAGTCTATAACTCAAGAAGGAAGAGGAGTAGAAACGCCATTCGAATTCCAGGGAAACCAGAAAACGTCAACCAATCCATAGAAGTCAACAAAATCAAAATCCGACCACGCAAAAAGAAGTTATAGAGTTTGGATGAAATCAAAGTCAATTTCGCAAAACGACAGGCACGGACATGAAGGCAAGCCCGAAGCTGCGAGGGGGAAGTGACGTCATCGGATCTACTACGAAGAGCAAAACAGACCGCACATTGTAATTCAATAAATGAAGATAATAATTAAATTAGGCCTAATCGATGGGAAATAAAGGCACTAAAATTCATCAAATAAATCAGGAAATATATTAAGACCAAAAAATATATTTCTAAAGCAAGAAATCAGGATTTCTTGTTACATAGAGGAAGATGCTGGTTTGACAAGGGAAAAGTCGAGAAGAGAAGCTTGCATCCCCTCTAACTTTAGTTTAGCACGGAACGCCAACGAGTAGACATCTGACCAAGCTCCGAGGGTACTTAGAGAAAGTCAAAGGGCGATCAGTTCGGTGTGCGTTACGTTTCTAGCTCCGGCCAAAAGCTAAGTCGGGTCGTGATAATTTCGGGAGAAGAATATCCATATAAACGGCCTATCTTGCCAAAAGATACTACAATCAACTGGGAGAGGACAACTTTAATTGAGTCTAGGAGAAGACGTAAGCCGAAGAAACCATTTTGGGGACTAAGGAGAACAACTTTAAATCGCTGGAAATCGACAGAAGGAATTACGCGTCGAACTTCTTGTGTTCTGTAAGTGGCAAACGATCATTGTTACTTATAATTTTAAATAAATCCCTTTTTTACAAAATAATAAATAAATTAAAATAAACTAAATAAATAAATTCAAGTAGATTCTGGGGAAATTGAATAAAGTAAACTCGTTTAGTAAATTTCATTACTCACAATGGCAAATCGAAATATGTAAATAATATAATCATTAATATACAAATTTTAATTAATAAATTAATGAATCACTTTGCTACTTTTCAATATATGTAATTATAAGTTAAAGATTAATAAATTTCATTGTGTTTTTGAAAATAATAATTTGTTGTTTCAAAGTTAATGGATTTATGTTAATTAATAAATCGTTTTTGTGTTTTCAATAGAAAAATTTTGAATATATAATTTACAAATCCAATCAAATTAATCCTAAAACCATTCAGTGCTCTAGTGTAATTAAGTCAGCAGGTGAGTTATTCACGGATCACTACAAATTTAACTCCAAAGGGAACGATCCCGAAAAAGAGTCTAGAATTGAGCTAGTGTACTACACAAAAGACAAAAAAGGTCTAACTAATTTAAATTTAAAAAACTTAAGAATAGGAAACAAAAAGTTTTCCTTTTCTTGCCCTCGCCAAACCTCTCAAATTGTTCTAACGGGGTAGTACAACGGAACAACGTCAAATAAGGCCTGAAAACACTTGGGTGTTATTTGATGAGGGAAAGTGTTAAAGTCAACAACAAAAGGTTGTGTTTATTGAAAAAATTAAAAGGGTAGGGAGGTTTGCGCGTGGCAGTACGTATGCTGTTATTATCTTTGTGTGAAAAAATCGGATATCCGGAAATCGAAGATGTAAAAAATAGTAGTATTTGTTACTAGTCCCTAAAGTAGGCTTTTTTGGGACGATATCGTGTTTAACGGACGAGGCTTTCACGGACGGAAATTCGATTAAGTCAAAAAAACTATTATTTAGGACGAGTTACGAACAATATTTTTCATTACATTGTCATATATTATAGCAGGAAATACAAAATATAGCCAAAACAGTTTAATTAAAAAGGAACGTTTACTTTGCCAAACAAATCGAACGAGTACATAAATTATAGAAAGAACATTTTTTACAAACTGAAATTGATATTAATAGTACAGTTGCTGACACTGAATGAATCAGGTTATGTAAGAAACAAACAAAGTCTGTTATATATTGTTGAAGCATTTTAAAGTATCAGAACAGCTGATTTGTTATTGAGATAAGCTTTCGACATCCTTTCGAGTCCGTAAAATTTTACGGACTAGTCCGCAAAAAGGTATCTTTAGGGACTCAAAACAATCCGTAATACAGCTGTTTTTGAGACAGTGTAATGAAAAATAGATTTTTTACGTCCCCTACTGTTTGGTTATCAAGACCTCAATTATGTAGGTTAGGCCACTTTGATAATCTAATAATACGTTAATCTATACTTATAAAAGCCAAATACCATAGACTCATTGACTCATTGATTCATCACAGTTTCTCCAAAAATACGAGGCCTACAAACATGAAATTTGGCACTAATACTCTTTATAGGCTCTAGACGCTTTGGGGGGTCAAAGTTACTAAATCACGATTTCTCAAAACCTACTGAACGGATTGGAATGGAATTTGGTATGTAGCTTCCTCTAGGGCCATAGATGCTCGCTAAGAAAGGATTTTAAAAAATGCGAAATTTTAAAGAGCATTTGGGGGGGGTTCAAAGTTACTAAATCACTATTTCTCCAAAACTACCGAACGGATTGGAAAGATATTTGGTATGTAGCTTCCTTTAGGGCCATAGTTGCTCACTAAGAAAGGGTTTCAAAAATTCGAAATGTTAGAAGGGGTTTTGGGGAGTAAAAGTTACTAAATCACGATTTCTCAAAAATTATTTGTCGCATTTATTTCATCAAAATTATGCAATAGCGAAGCATTAACAGTACTGTTAATCTATATCTAGGCCTATATAAAAGCAAAATACCATTCACTCACTCACTCACTCATCACGATTTCTCAAAAACTACCGAACGGATTGAAATGAAATTTGGTATGTAGCTTCCTCTAGGGCCATAGCTGCTCACTAACAAAGGGTTTGAAAAAATTCAAAATTTTAGGGGGGTTTGGGGATCAAAGTTATTAAATCACGATTTCTTCAAAACTATTGAACGGATTTGAATGAAATTTGGTTTGTAGCTTCCTCTAGGGCCATAAGTGTTCATTCACTAAAAAAGGGTTTTAAAAAATTTTTAGGGGGTTTGGGGGTTAAAATTGACTAAATCATGATTTCTCCAAAACTACCGAACAGATTGGAATGAAATTTGGTATGTAGCTTCCTCTAGGGCCATAGGCGCTCGCTAAGAATGGGTTTAAAAAATTTCGAAATTTTAGGAAGGGTTTGGGGGGATCAAAGTTACTAAAATCATAATTTCAGATCTTTTATTATTATGACAGTAGTGTTTTTATTATTTAAGATCTATATATATATAAAAGCCAAATACCACTCACTGACTGAACACTTAATACAATTACGTTAAAAAAGACTGAAAATACCAACCACCACGGGCAACGAAGTAGGGGTCAGCTAGTATTTAATATAAATTTAATTTAATAATGGGACGAAACAGGACTACAAATTAACGAAAAAAAGTTGTCCGTAGTGCATTAGGTAACTATCTAGTTCTTAGTTTTTGCTTAATGTATGTTCGCATGTTACTAGTGTGAAGATACGGGAGGTGAAGTAACTCAAGGAAATAGACAGTCCTAACGGTTTGATTAAAACTGTCGACCGTACTCCGCCTTGCCAACTGAACTTCCATAAGCCTATACTAATATGTAGTAGCCTACTATACTATTAGATTAACTGGTAAAATTTCTTTGTACCAACTAATTAGGATTGTTTCTGGTCAATATGAACTTCATTTGAGTTGGTAGAAAGCTGTCTTTCTAAAAATATTTAAAATAGCCTACTTTTTTTCTTTAGAAGAGAACTTCTTGTAAATATTTGAACTTTGTTTTATGTATTCGCCTATTCTGTTTTCATAAGAATATCCCTTCTTGTAAATATTTAATTTTGTTTTATATATTAGCCTACTTTGTTTTTTTTAAGAAGAGCCATACCTATAAATATTTGAACTTTGTTTTATGTATTAGCCTTCTTTGTTTTCTTAAGAAGAGCCCTTCTTATAAATATTTGAACTTTGTTATATATATTAGCCTACTTTGTTTTATAAGAAGAACCCTTCTTATAAATATTTGAACTTTGTTATATATATTAGCCTACTTTGTTTTATAAGAAGAACCCTTCTTATAAATATTTGAACTTTGTTATATATATTAGCCTACTTTGTTTTATAAGAAGAGCCATACCTATAAATATTTGAACTTTGTTTTATGTATTAGCCTACTTTGTTTTCTTAAGAAGAGCCCTTCTTATAAATATTTGAACTTTGTTATATATATTAGCCTACTTTGTTTTATAAGAAGAACCATACCTATAAATATTTAAACTTTGTTTTATGTATTAGCCTACTTTGTCTTATGTATTAGCCTACTTTGTTTTCTTAAGAAGAGCCCTTCTTATAAATATTTGAACTTTGTTTTATATATTAGAATACTTTTTCTCTTAAGAAGAGCCCTTCTTATAAATATTTGAACTTTGTTTTATGTATTAGCATACTTTGTTTTCTTAAGAAGAGCCCTTCTTATAAATATTTGAACTTTGT
>JAGFPH010002267.1:13073-35355 GCA_018207615.1 Philaenus spumarius | reverse complement strand
TTTTCTTAAGAAGAGCCCTTCTTATAAATATTTGAACTTTGTTTTATGTATTAGCCTACTTTGTTTTCTTAAGAAGAGAACTTCTTGTAAATATTTGAACTTTGTTTTATGTACTAGCCTACTTTGTTTTCTTAAGAAGACCCTTTCTTATAAATTTTTAAACTTTGTTTTATGTATGTAGCCTAGTTTATTTTTTGGTATTGAATAACTTTTAAATTTTTAATTTGACTTTCATTATATTAATTTCTTTATATTGTTAACATTAATTTGTTATATTTAACTACTAAATTTGTATGAAAACAATAAGACTCTGTTAGTTATTTAAAACCCTTCCACACTTATAATTTTTCCAAGATAGCCTAAGTCTAAGTTTATTTTTCAGATAAACCTAAGTCACTGGACTTAGTAACGGTTACGAAAAATGTGGAGAAATATATTAATTAAATATTCAAGAAAATAATGTTTACAGTAATGTGCATTAAATTTAAAAAAAATATATAGGCCTATATATATATCAGCTTACATTAATTGTATACTATACCCTGGTTAGTGTCAAAAAATACCAGAAAAAACATTTTTGTACCTAGGACGGTTTGGAAAATAGCTCTTCAATTATAAGTGTTATTTTTGCGTTAATTATATGTTAGGTTAGTCTTTTCCAACCATTATCGCATAAATTAAGGGTTTGTTTCACACAGTGATAGGTTATGTTTGATTTCAAACAATCATATGTTAGGTTAAGATTTGCAACAACTAATTTTTTTTCATAAAAGTGGTAGGTTATGTTTGATTTCAAACAATCATACATTAGGTTAGGGGTTTCATGAAAAAAATTCTGCCATTATTATATAATTATGTTAAGGATTGTTTCACCCTTAACTTAAAATATGTTATGTTTGATTTTAGACAATCATATGTTCTGTTAAGGGTTTCAATAATTGGTATATAATTTAATGTTGGTTTCAACCAGTGATAGGTTAGGTTAGATTTTAAACAGTGCTAATATGTTAGGTTAGGGGTTTTCTGCAAGTAATATATTATAATAGGTTTGGTCTCAACCAATTATTCATAAGTTAGTTTTATGTTTGAATTGAAATTTACACTGAACTGTGGCTTAGCCTTAGGACAATAAACTACAAACAATTTTAAATAAACATTAATGTTACAGGAAACAACTAACAGCAAAACCACAACTAAGTTTCTATATTGCGAAGAAATGTTTCAAGAAATACAATTGAATCGGTAAATCTATCTTGCCTATAAATTCCAACAATGCAACCACAGACGTATTAGCTGACCTGAATGAAGCAGATTCATTGGCCCAGTCCAGACCGATCGTTTCAATAAATTGAGGTTTGGGTTGCAGGATTGTGGATCGGTTTACCTTAAGCAACAGAATATATGCCCCAGGTCACCACATTGAGGGTTCCCTTTAGCTTAAAAACTAACAATTTTTGAAGTGATAACTTTAATTGATCCGTTGGGGACTTTCGCTTGATTATTTTTCTGAAATCTCGCTTCACGAACTTTTTTGCGTAGACACAAGTCAGTACAACGCACCCAGCGCATCCTATTAACCGTTTATAGCCAACTCTGGAGAGAATTTTCTTAGCGGTCGTATTTTTTGTTTTTATAAGATTCGCCTTTATTTAGCGTTCAATCCGTGTTAAAATGTAGTTAGTAACTTTTCAAACGTAATCCTGAAGGCAATTCGCCCGGAAGCCGTCCTCTTTCTTACCGCGACCGGTATAAACAATTACAATTACAATACACTTTCTATAAACTCCGCGCTATTACAGACTAGGAACGTTTTAACTGGTTACTCAAAGTGCCTTGTAATAGTATCGCTTCTCGGCCTCTTTGCTAAGATCAAAGTGTAGTATCTGTTCTTATCAGCTTAATGTGTGAGTATAGTGTGAATCGTCGAGTGTTCTAACGATCTTCTGCTTTAAATATTTGATATTGTGTCAGTGCGGTCTTCGGGGAACGTTGTCGTGTGCTGCCACCTGCGATTACTCAGAACTACTAGCCCATAGGCTGTATAATAATCGTACCTTCGAGTATATTGTACATCGATTAGGGTTTTGACAGTTTTTATTTATCAATTTAAACACTTTTAGTATTATTTGAATAAGTCCAAAATATAACTTAAAATCATTGCCTTATTTTTTAAAAGTACTAAAATTTCGGTTATAAATATTTCGGCACCTCTTTTCACGTGATTTATTATATACATAGAAAGTGATTCATGCTATAATTTTCTTTTTTAGATTCGTTAATACAGAAAGATGGTAAGTACATTGACATTTACAATTATATTTATTATTATTTGTTGATTTTTCCATAACTTTTTAAAAGGAAAATTTATAACTTTTGATTACGCATTTAAAATTAAAATTAAAATTAAATATTTTAAATATATTAAATATAATGTTCTGCAGATTTACTGATAACTTAAAATTACTTAAATTACTTACTTAAAATCTTTAAGAGTTAGAAATAATTTGTTATTTGAATAATTAATTATACAATTTCAAAATATGATATAGTTATATTTGTTGACAATATATTGATTTGTGTAATTTGTTGACCCTTATTATCCTCTAAGGATAATACATTTCTTATTATGTATTAAGAATGATAAAAATATAAATCGGTCATAAAAGTTTTCACTTCTAACGTGTTGTCTTAAGCACACCCATTTTTTTAAATTATGCAGTAGACTTTTCTGTGGAATTTACTGCATGTTTTATTTCATTATAAACAGTTTTAAAATAGTTTTAAGGAATAAAACAAAACATTGCATTTTTAATATTCGCTAATTCTTTATCAAAACTAAGATGTAGAAATAACAAAGATTGCATAATCTATTTTGTATTTTATAGTTTCCACACCTGTACAACTAGTATTTAGTGCAAGTACTGTAGTATCAATTTATACCCATATACAATAATATGGTGGCGTACATGAACAGCTGACTCTAATAGCTTTTTGTTACAGTAAAAGTTTAACATCGTTTTGCCGACAAGTAAGTTTTTGTTAACGTTTTACAAAATATCTCTAAAACTATTAAGGCTAGAGTTATATAATTTTCAGAAATTGTTTAAAATACCATAATCTATGGCGTGAACTACAATAAAAAGTTAGAGTAAAATATTTTTTGACATATTAAAATTTCTATGTATCAAAGTTAAAATACTGTTATTTTCAGAAATTATTAAAATCTCTTGTTTTTGCAGTAGATTGGTTTTGTTCTTTCACGCTATAATCACAAAAGCTTGGAAGAGGCAGAGATTTATTTTTTTCAAATATCTCAAAAATAGATCTATCAATTAAATAGTAATCATATAAAAAGTAATAGTGTACAAATACAAAATTATGTTTTGAGAAAAATTAATAAAAAAGCAAATTACAGTTACTATCGATTTTATGCAATAGATTAGGTCAAATATATTAAATACACAGTGAAAAATTAATTTATACGTTTTTGAAAATAAAGAGAGTTGCACGACCTTATAGCCAGTCTGGTTGCCCTAAAATGGTTCAAAATGTAAAATACTATAAAAGTACCCGGTTCAAATCCGAGTGGGATACGAGGCTCAAGGTCGATGTGAAAATTGAGTGTTTCCGCTGCGAGCGGAACGAAGTAACACTTTAACCATGCTACTAATATATTTCTTTCATGGAGGCAGCTATTCAGCGCCTTCGTGAGTAGAACAATTTCCTAAATAATTAAATGAAACTCTAAAATCATACGAACTTAATTTTGAAAATGCGATCAACTTACTAAAATTGAGCGGTGCAGCTGAGTGTTCGAATTACTGAAATGTGCACTCGTTCATAATCTCAGTAGCCTAAGTAGGCTCACTTTTTTCTTAACTTCTAACCCAATGAAGAAGTGGTTTAACGTATATCGAATGCCAGTAACTGTATTGGAGGTTATTTCGGTAGCAGACTGGGCTCGTGTTTTTGAAAACTGATTCGCTCGGATTTAAGACGTGAAGAAACTACTGCCTCAGACCTCGTGTGGTAACGATCATGATGAAAACAAACCAACCCAAGTAAAGCAATTCATATGTTTAATTTGGTAAGTAATTGTGTGAAACCTATGCTGTCTATGTATGTAAAAGATGTAGCGGAACTAGCTGACACCACTCAGTAGGACATCTTGTTTGTGTAAAAATAAAGATAAAAAGTTTCAATAGAAATAGGTCGGAAAATGCTTTGTTTTCGTTTAATCCGCCGTTTTGTGTTTTTACAAAAACTATTAATATCTTTGGAAGTAGATAATATGTTGGGTTCAAATTTAGTGTACATATTTGTTATATAACCTTTTGCTAAATTTATAAATAGCTAAACATTTTAATGACAAATAAAATATGAATGATGTATCACTTTTTATCATTAAATCAAGGGTGACTGAGAAAATTTAATAATAACATTCTGGATGAAATTACTACATTCACGGAAAATTATCTCGGAAACTACTTTCGGATGGAATTATTGTATTTTATCAGTTACCCTTGACTCAATGACACAATTAATACACCCTTGAATTTGTTTTTAAATTGACTAAATTGTTTGTATTCTTAGTAAAACATTTCTTTGTAATATCTTTAGTTTGTTTAGATATTTAACTTTGAAAGGTTTGAACCGGCGGCATCTTGTAACGGTTAACTTGAGCAAAATAAAATTATGCAAATTTTGGTAAAAAAAAATTGAGTTTTATGAATCCTATTACTTTAAATGAATAATTCTTCTATCTACCTTTGTATCTTTGTATCTGTCGCGGATCTCGAAAACGGCTCTAACGAATTCAAAGAAATTTTGTATTTAGGTATAGTTTTGATTTTTAAATACACCCATATAGTTGTATTTCGTGTAAAAACGCAATGTTTTGAGAAAATCTAATTTAAAAGTTGAATAATTTTAACATAGAGTCTTATGGGTTGCCATGTTGGTTACAAAATAACAACGAAATAGTAAATAAAGCGATCAAAACAGCTGTTTATAAACAAGCCAATTTATATTGTTTTAGCACGTTGGAAATAGAGTGGAATAGAACTGAGATTGAGTATTATCCAAAATCAGCTGTTTATTGGATAGTTTTCAATTACTGTTAAAAAACAGGCTAATTTATACTGTTTCAGCACGTTGGAATTAGAATAAATTGGGCCTGATTTAACAATATATTTTGTCAAAAAAAGGTAAACTTGGCAAAGATGGATAAATTCTAATAGTAAATTTTTGTAATATAGGCCTGGCTCATTTCTGAAACATAGTATTGAGGTTATGGTAATCCTGCAATAATGTTTACTATATTTAGGCCTGGTTTCAAAACTTTAGTTGACCTAGGATAGTAGAACTAGGACTAAAATCGTAATGAAAGCCTCTCACGTTTCTAAAACATGTATTTGAGGTTATAATTAATCTTGCAATTACTGTTAATATATTTATGCCTGGTTTCATAATTTTAGTTGACAGACGATTAACGAGATTCTCTAGCAAGTTTTCCAACTGCGAGCGAAGCGAAGCAGCCATCTGAGGCCGAATACCGAGGCGGGGTTGTGACGCAAGGCGTCCAGGGACAGAGCCTCTAGTTTATATTAAAACGTTCATTAGATAATAATAAAAAAAAAAACATACAGTAATACAACTTCCAAACTAAGAAATGTAGAACACATGTTATATTGTATTATTTGCTAGTTTCGACCTGCTGAATAGCATGGTAAAGTTTGGTAGAATGGTTGCGAGACCCTCTCCCTGTCTTCAGGTCTTTTGTTAGGCCTAAATAGTGCTGGGTTATTTTTAAGCTTTATTGCAACTTCAGATGTTTCGTAAGGTTAATAATGCAATTAAGACAGTTATTTTAATTTACTATTCTTCTGTTTAGTTATATAATACCGTTAGAACATTGTTTTGATCACGTGATGAGACATAAACCATGGTAATTTACATCAAAACCAACGAATCCCTTACGCCCGCTTTAGTGAAACCTTACAGACAGAAGCCCTAATAACGTAAGCCTATTTTGTCTGTTCTATTGACCGAGTGCTGACACGCTAACCGTCACACTTCAGTGTTAAATCGCTTTCTGTAGTTAGAACAATGTGTGTCACTACAGTCGTACGTTAAGACAAAGAATAATTCGATCACACAGATGAACCACTGCCGTGTATCGAACGAATTTCCAATAATTTTTATGGTTCCAACCAACTTCTTCGGAAATTTTCTGCCTCCATGTACGACATATATTAGTAGAATTTGTTTACAATTAGCCTTTAGCCCCGGGTCACTCGCAGCGGAAAAACTCGAACTTGGGGCCTCCGAATTTAGACGGCTTCGGTTCGCTAGCAGAGGACAAACCCTTTCGCCAGTTTGCATTACTACTGTTGGTCTCGCATCAGAAGATGGGAAACGGTAAAATAACCCACGTGGATTTGAACCGGGTACTTTTATGGTATTTTAATAGAATATGGGGAACCAGACGGCCTATAAAGTCGTGTAAAAAAACAAAATGTGCAGCAAAACCCTCCTACATAAATTTTTTATATAAAACCCCTTTCTTTATAGTACGAATAACCTTAAACGTTTTATACTTCCAGCCAAAAACGCGATTCCGATTGTTGGATTTTGTTTGGATAACGAGTTCGTCCAAGCGACTTAGAAAACCAGCGTGTGTACCAAATTTGGACCAAATTGGACGAAAATTCATTCCGCTCGTAGCGGTCAATCTCGCTTCGCACACGGTATCCCCAAGTGGATTTGAACCTGGTACGTTTATGGTATTTAAAGTTTTGATCGATTTTGGGGGAACCAGATGGGCTATAATGTCGTTTAAAACGGCATATAGTAAGTAGTCTACCGAATAATCTCCAATATTTATTTTGAGAAAAAACCCTAAAAGTTTAATTCTAGTACGAAAAATCAAAAATGAACACAGGTCAAAAAACGTCATTCCGGTTGTTGGATTTTCTTTACTAACGAGCATGAAATTTTTACCAATTCGGACGTGAAATACGGCTGTTAGAGTGCGAACAAATATATACAATTTTAAGACACCCCAAAAAGTGTTCTGGGGACCATGATCGATGCTCAATGACTACTCCCGACCTTAGGTCTCGCCATAATAATCACTGAAATTATTGGGGGAAAACCATTTCCAAAATATTGTCAAATGTGAGGATACTAAATTACCAAACACACTAAATTAACATTTAAATGTATATTGATAAATGGTTGTATTTTTTGCACGATATCCTGCACACTAATTAGTGTTTTAAATTAGTGAAAATTAACCACCAATTTTCTTAACTTATTTTAAAACAGCGATAGTTTAAAATAACAACATTCCGAACACGCAGCTAAGCCGCCAACGTTGAGCGAATTTGATAAATTAAGTTTATATATATGTTTTAGGGTATAAACGACATGTTTGGGAAATTTTTCTACGAAATATATTAGTAGAATTTGTTTGCCATCAGCAAACACTCAGGAACACTCGTGTTGCTCGATCTGGATTCGGATCACGAAATGCGCTAAGTAAATTTGCACCACGGCCGTCAGCCTCGGATTAGAAGCTACCCTACGCGTTTTGAACGATTTTGTGCAAACCAGAGAGGTTATAAGATCGTGTAAAAAAATGTGCAGAATAGATTATTCTCCTACAATATATTGTTTCAGATAAAAGCAAAAATATTGGGAGAGTTTTCAATACACAGAGCATTGCGTGCTTCGCACGCCAATTTGAAGTCTATGTGCTATGGACGCAAATGTGCGTTCGCCTTAAAATATTAGTTATTATTACGTAGAAAGATTAAAAATAAAAAAATCCATTTTTACTAATCTAGGCTATAAATATAAAAAATAAAAGGTCAGCTCCTAGCATAGGAAATACGAAATTTAAGTAGTAGTGAACGTGTTAAACATTTTAAACGGCAGCCATTTTAAAAATATATGAATAAACGTTTTGGTTTTATTTTACTTGGGTAAAATGTCGTTCCAAATAAGTATCCGAAATTTGCGTTCAATATATTTGCTACATCTAAAGATATTTAATATTAGTAAAACAAAGCGTTTCCGAAACTATGTTTGTATGAACTTTTGTCTTTGTTTTCACCAGTAGAACACGTCCTGAAAGTTTCTCCGTTTCTTCTTGAAACAGTCTGTATAAGTTGGTAACATTAATTAAGTTGTTTTGTATAACAGAATTGAAGGAAAAAACAGAAATGCAAGATAAAAAAGCCTGAAGATCTAACCTAAAGTCTTTAGTCACAATATTCAACATTTAATGTGCTTAGGCTGGCAGAATTATTCTATTTCCTACAAATAGTTCCTTGTCTTCAAACACAAAAGATGAAGGTAGTGGTCGTAATGTAAATGTACGCCAAAAATATTGTAACATACATTTTGCGGAGGGGATTAAGTATGGAGGCCACAAAAGTAAAGTATGGAGTATCGTCAGAATGGACTATATTAAAGGATATAAAACCCACATTTGAGGTAGTTAAGTGATGTGGAGTTTTACAAACCAGAGTTGTAAAATCACTTCTGTATACCTAAAAGTATACTGTAACTGAAATTTAAAAAACAATCGTAATTTAAGAGGTACAGTACTTACATGGTGTCAGAAAAACTACAGTGTATTTGACTTTTTTGAAAAAGCAAGTAATAATAAGTTTTCTCTAGAAGATCCACCTTGTAATTTCTGCAGCTAAAATTTGGAGAAAAACATTAATTCGATCTCGCAGCTGAACAGCTGACGTAAGTTTAGTGAATTTCCAAATTACAATTTTACGTTTATAGTATCAACCAACAATTTGGGAAATTGATCTACTCACGAAAGCGCTTAAAAGGCTGCCTGTGTGTACGAAACATATTAGTAGAATTTGTTTGCACCTAAGTCTCCATTTCTAATTACGCTTTGCCTCGATCCACTCGCATCGGGAAAACTCGCTTTGCGAAATTGCACCTCGACCTTGCGGCCTCGGATTATGGACTGCTTTGCTTCGCTCGCATTGTACAAACTGCGGTAGAGAAGACGGTAAAATCCCCCACGTGGATTTGAACTGGCATCTTTTATGGTATTTTACGTTGTGATCGATTTTGGTTGAACCCAGCAAGCTATATGGTCGTGTAAAAAAATAAAATGTGCAGAATAAATCGTCTGAGCGACTTAGACAACCAACGTTTCTACCAAATTTGAACCAAATCTGACGTAAAATGCGGCCTTTATAGTGCAAACACATATTTTATATACGTATATACATTTTAATGACACCCCAAAACGTGTTCTGGGGACCATGATCGTTCCTCATTTACTCCTCCCGACCTTAGTTCTCATTATAAGGGTCATTGCAATAGCTCATTTTTCCTATAGAAATTCACTAATAATGTTAAAGGTTTACAGGGTGTCCCATAAGTAAAGTGCCTAACTTCGGGGAATGGTTCTATCGCTCAAAATAAGAAAAAAGTTCATATAAACACACACCCGAAAAAGCTTCGTTTTCT
Organism: Philaenus spumarius; assembly: GCA_018207615.1. NCBI lineage: Eukaryota > Metazoa > Arthropoda > Insecta > Hemiptera > Aphrophoridae > Philaenus > Philaenus spumarius. The sequence goes on along the minus strand of JAGFPH010002267.1, from coordinate 25,845 downwards.
AGATATCCGCCGCCATTTTGTTTTTTGTACAAAATAATTCTTATCTAGAGAACGGTGTGACTGATTGAGTTCAAACTTCTCATGAATTTTAATCTAACAATGATATATCTCAAGAAAAATAAACGATTAAATTCAATCGTTAGTTTCAAAATGGTGGCTGTTTGAAAATGTAAAACCTAAATTACTCAAAAACCGTACATTTTAACAAAAATGTCAAAATACCTTTTTGTAGCCCTTTTTATTCCCCTGTGGATGGTATAACTGTCTAAACAATTGGATGAAGAACAACTGCTAAGTTTAAGATAATGACAGCAAATGTACATACAATAGGGCTGTGTTTACTATGTTGGTATATGATGACGGGTTGAATAATCCAATTATTACACATAACTTAACTATTATCCTTCATCTAATTGTTTTGACATTTACACCATCCTATAAATCCTTCCGAAAGGTCCTTGAGATATATCATTGTTAGGTTAAATATCTCAATCAGTCAAACCGTTCTTTAGATAAAAATTATTTCGTACAAAAAACAAAATGGCAGATATCTAGAATACGAAGCGTTTTCGGGTCTGTGTTTATACTATCATTTTTCTTATTTTGATCCATAGAACCATTCCTCGAAGTTTGGCACTTTACTTATTTGACACCCTGTAGAGATAGGTACATTTTGTACAGTCAACTTGTCGGTCTAAATAAAACGAAGGCCAGAAGAAAAATTAATGGCTGAAAGTAAAACAAAAAAGTAATTAAAAAGTGGACAAAACATGTTCCAAAAGATAAGCCTTAGCAAGAGTTGTGCTGTCAGCCCAAACTTGCAACTTTGCAATACTTTAGTAGAACCAGCCTCAGGCTAGCGTTTGGCAGCTTGCCAAACTTCTTATCCTTCCATTCAGTCAACTTTACATTTTTTCCGAGAATTACGATTGTCTTCTGTTACGCCTTGTTACAAGAACAATCTTCTAAAGAAGGTTTCGCTTAAGTCTAGTTTAGTCAAATTTGTTTCGTTGTAGATTAAATATTTCTTTCATAAACAAAAATTGTTTAATAAAATAATTCGATCAAGCAGCTGAACCGATGGCGTGAGTAGAGCGAATTTCCAAAATCGAGTTTACATATTTAGGATTTTAACCAACTATTTGGGAAATTGGTCTATTCACAATTGCGCTGAATAGCTAGGTGCCTGTAAGTACGAAATATATTTGGAGAATAATTTGTTTACACCCCAGTCTCTATACCCAGCTCACGAGCTACTTCAATCTGCTACTAGTGGAAACACTCGCTTTGCGAGTTTGCACCTCGACCTTGCGACCTCGGATTATGGACTGCTTCGCTCTCAGCGACAAAACTCGCTTTTTATGGTACATTTAGGGTACTTTTATGGTATTTTGAGAAGTCAAAAAACTCAAAGGTAACAAACACAGAATACACACACCTGCGGCAAACACGTATGGACAGACCAGTGTCAGAGGGAGTGGCAGCCATGTTGGGGAGTGGTTTTTTGTTAATTATGTTTGTTTCTTAGCCAGCGAGCGAGGTAAACCCCACGTAGAGAATTAGTAGAAAAAAGTGCATATTGTTTGTATTAGTACTAGGGATATTATAACCTAGTTTTAGTTTAAATAGTTGCCTTAGGGAACCGGAGTTTTGCCTACGGGTGTCAGGTAGATGGGGGGGATGCCGTCGGCAACCTCTTGGTGCGGAGATTTGCCTACGGTGGGGGCGGGAGAAAGAGAGTGTGAGGGAGGGAGAGAGAAACCGTTTCTTGTAGTGATTATTAAAGAGCATCCACCTTTCTCGTAATTATAATACGACGAAATATTATAACTATACAAATATTATAATCATACTGTTATCGTCAAAATACTGTGACTAAACAGTTTAGGTAAGTCCTCTAGTTTTTTTAATTCTAATTATATAAAGTGATAATACGACGAAATATTATAATTATACAAATATTATAATCATACTGTTATCGGCAAAATATTGTGACTAAACAGTTTAGGTAATTCCTCTAGTTTTTTTTAATTCTAATTATATAAAGTGATAATACAACGAAATATTATAACTATACAAATATTATAATCATACTGTTATCGTCAAAATACTGTGACTAAACAGTTTAGGTAAGTCTTCTAGTTTTTTTTTTTTATTCTAATTATATAAAGTGATAATACGACGAAATATTATAATAATACAAATATTATAATCATACTGTTATCGGCAAAATATTGTGACTAAACAGTTTAGGTAAGTCCTCTATTTTTTTTTAAATTCTAATTATATAAAGTGATAATACGGTACCTGTAAAGTGATAATTTTTGTACCTGGCAGAATTCTTTCTTTTATAATCGCTAGAAGAATCTCTTTGTCTCTCTTCTCTACAGGAATCTCTCTCTCTCTCCCCCTCCCCCTCTCGCGCCCACCCCCAACCGTAGGCAAAACTCCGCAGTTTGAGGAATTCGCGGATGGGGACCCTTTCTACCTGATACCCGTAGGCAAAACTCCTTCACTCGTTGCCTTACTCCATTCATACTTATGTTTGTATGGAATATGTACACGAAGAAACTGCCCCCTTACGTTGTTAATAATATGGTTTGTATCTTTTCTTATGCACAATTACGGGTTTGCTTTAGCATTGCGTGACAAAATATCTGGTTATTTATTTACACAATCGAAGAACAAAATAACGACTATCGTATTGCCTGAAATGGTATCCTATCGGTCTAATATCGATTAGTATAGACATGAAATGTATTTAAGGCCGGTCCACACGGAACGACTTATCTGAAAATGTCTGCGTAAATTGTTACAAAGCAAGACTGCAAACCCGATGTTTTCCCATGCCAGAGTTTTCATAAACGTACATAAAACAAAATTCAAAGATAAAGTTGAGTTATTCGCAACCGACCGCGATCCCAATAAAAATACATACAAATATTTACATTATTTACATTTAAATCTACAAACAAAACTTTGACTTATGTAAATAATCAATAAAAAAAATTTCAAACAAATTTTGATATTACCAACTATAAAAAACAATACAGGCTGTAACACCAGGTGTTTGACTTATAGTACAATAAGCTTATTCTTTTCTTTTATCTATATATATGTGCTGACCCATACGGCGTTGCCCGTGGTTGTTAGTATTTTTAGTCTTTTTGACGCAATTGTATTCTTTTTAAGTGTTCGTTGAATACCGTGCGTATCCTACTTTGGTCATGAAAAAAAGGCTACGCTATTTAAGAAAGCACTGAAAATTGTATTCCTGTAAACTACTAACATGAAAAACCTTTAAATATATCGTTTTAATTTATAGTTTTTACTAATTTTGACTTTCACTTAATTTCATTGACAATGTTGCGAGCACCTACAGCCTAAAAGGAAGCTACGTACCAAATTTCATTTCAATTCATTCTTATAGGGATTTTTAGTAACTTTGACCCCCCCCCCCCCCAAACCGCCCTAAAATTTCGAATTTCTTTTAACCTTTTCTTAGCGAGGGTTTAAATTAGCTGGGGGTCGTAGAAAAGATATTTGAATCACTTTGTAACATCCGCGTTAATTTAGGATGTAACAAACTGGTTCAAATAGAGTTTGTAATTTTAAATGTATAGGCCTAATTAGTATATAAGATATTGCTTAATATTTAAATATACAATTATATTTCAAAATAAAGCTACGAATGTGATATTTTAATGGCATTTAGTTTAATTCAGATTGTTTGTTAAGTTTTAAATATAATATGTTTAAACTCGTGTATGTTTATGGTTATGCATGGTGTCAAATAATTTGTTTCTTATTATTATTATTGATAGCGAAAATATGTTTTGAAAAGTATTAAAAAATTCATAGTTATGATATATTTTATATAAACAATATTTTAAACAGCATATCTCTAAGTAGGCCTATATAGATGTTTAATAACCAATGTTTGAGTTGAATTATAATTCTGTAAGTATTTTTCGTTGATTTTTCCTTGTGTTTGTTTATAGTTTTTCAATCTAACCTTAAAAAGCTGTTAGTTTTGAAGAGTATTATTAAAGTGATTATAAATTTGCTAAGTAATGTTGCTATGGTAATGATTGTAAACAAACATAACGTGTTGCTAAGCTTTTTATACGAACAGCTGTTTTTGTAAGCTATGGTTTTGAGTTCATACAGTAAAGGCTGTTGAGTTTCTTCCAAATTTGAAACTTTTTCGGGAAACTTTTCAAATTTTTCTTTACGTATAAACCTTCTATGAACTACTGCAAACATTTTAAGACCAAAATTAGCCAAATCGGTCCAGCCGTTCTCGAGTTTTAGCGAGACTAACGAACAGCAATTCATTTTTATATATATAGATAGATTATAACAAAGTCGGGTTTGTTACACCACTTATAACTCAAGAACGGCTGAAACAATGTTTATAATCTTTAATTTGTTGGATTTGTCTCCGCCCCGAATAGCCGAATATCTATTGAAATATAAGAAAAATACGTAAATTAAATTAAAAGCACAAAATAATTTTAGGTACAGCCATGTTATTTGAATGGGTTTACATTTATTTCATTACCATAGCAACCAATAAAATAAAATAACAGATACAACAGTTGATCAAATGTATAACCTACATTTAAAAATGAAATGCTGTACGCTGGTAAGCTCATCACTTGAGAACTGCTGGACCAATTTGGCTATTGTTTCGTGGATATTGTAAAATGTTCGTAATAGTCCGTAATAGGTTTTTATAAAAAGAAAAATTTGAAATTTTTCCCGGAAAATTTTCAAATTCGGTAAAACTGAACATCCTTTTTTCCTTAAACTCAAGACAATAACTCACGAAGCAGTTGTTCTTAAAAAATGCTTAACAACGAATGTTTGCTTACATTCATTACCATGGCAACTTTAATCAGCATTTATAATCAGTTTAATATTCTTTAAAACCAACAGCTTTTTCAGGTTAGATTGACCAACTTAAAGCAATCAAAAACAAAAATCAACTAAAAACGCTTACTATATTGTAATTCAATTCAAACATTGGTTGTTACATATTTTATATAAAACAACTTATTTGAATCAAAAACTGAACATAATTTTAGGTTAGGGATACAATGAACCAAAACACGTTTATTGGAAACCAATTGGGCTAATTTAGAATCAGGTTTTTTACAATTCTTTACAGCTATCAGTTTTTTTTAGATTAGGTAAAAGCAAGCAAAAGGTTTACTGTATTATCTATAAAGGTTTACAAACTATAAATCTAAATTTGTGTAGTATATTCTTAAGTGGTATACAAGCCAATTTGCAATTCGATTACTTAAGTCACTCTAATGAAATAGAATAACTACCCTTTAAATTAAATGAAGCAATAGCAAAGCATTGCTGGGTCCACTAGTCTAATATAAAAAAACTTTTGTTTGTGAAGAATAATTATTTTCAAGAAATTGTTTTAAATCAAGTATGCCTAACCTATAAATTATGTAAGTCGTTCATTTAAATCAACTGTTCTATTTATAATATGTAACAACAGGTTTTTGAATTGAATTATATCACAGTAAGCATATCTCGTAGATTTGCTCGTAGATTTGTGCGTTTGATTTTAGTTTGCTAATTTAACCTCAAAGTGCTGTCGGTTGTGAACAATAATAAACTGATTCTATTTTTGTTAAGTTCGTTGCTATGGTAATGAATGTAAACAAACTGTGTTGCTAAACTTTTGATCCGAACATCTGTTTTGTTAGTTTTCAACATTTTTGTAGGCTTTAAAATAAAACTTTTAGAAAAATCGTGTGCGTCTATGACCCCATAATAATATAACTTTCAATAGTCGTATCTTTATACTAAGTAGTGTTGGTGAAACATGTGTTGGTTCAGTATAGGCCTAACTTAAAATATTGTTTTGTACTAAAAGCTGGATATCCGAATCAATAGTTTTTTCTGTTATTTTATTCAATTGGTTGCTATGGTAATGAATGAAAATACATTCAAGAACTTGTTTCATCAGTCTAGGCCTAACCTAAAATTATGTTTAATTTACAATAAACATCATTATTTACATCTACGAAAACAGCTGGATGTTTTCTTATTATAAACAGCTGTTTTGTAAAGAAATGATTTTTAAATTATTATTGTAAACATTATTATTATTATTATTATTATTATAAACAATATTATTTACATCCACGAAAGCAGCTGGATTAGCTTGTTTCTTATTATAAACGGCTGTTTTGTATAGAAATGGTTTTTAAATTCGTTCCATGTTAATCTTGTGAGGAAAACCCAACCTTTGAGATTGGCTCACTCCATTAAGGATAAGAATTTTTGACATCTAAAACCTTATTGCAAAACTTCGAAATGAGACGAATTTTTTGACAACTCAAACATTAAATTTGGTCCAGAAAAGGGAGGAATTGTGTTCACAAAAAACCGCTTCACGTATTATCTATAAGGATGTATACAGATTTTTTTAAATATACGGTACCGTAAAATAATAAAACAAAAGCAAATGTATGAAAAGATTTTAATTTTCTTGTTATTGGTGAGAAATTTACTTATCGCTTACAATAACAGATGCTTTTAGTAACAAAATCAAGAAGTTTTTTATAATTAATTATTGTTTACGTAGAAAACATTACAGTTATGCTAGCAAAATTTCCTTTCTTAACAGTAGTGTAGGGTATGTAAACACCTTAGCACAGATCATCTCACACTGCGTCGAGAATCACACATTTCACTAAGCAACCATGATAAATGTCTACAACTGTAAGTAGAACTTTGTCTGTACAAGTTGTCACAGGCTCACAGGCTATGACAAGACATAGACATTAATCTTGGATAAGTAATCTTTGTCACAGTACGGCTTTCACGATACTCTCATTTCTAACGAACATGAAGTCGAGCGTTCGTCTATATTCGGCTAGGTTCGGTTACAGTGTGCAGTAGCTGTAACATTTTACAGTCAAATACTTCTACTATGCAGCCGGGGGAAATTGTGTGACATATTTTGTATTTTATGTGACTCATTATTAGAGAATTTCCATAGTAAAATGTGCTATTGCATTGACTCTTATGGTGAGATCTAAGTTCGGGAATAGTGAATGAGCACCAATCATGGTCAACAGAACGCGATTTCAGGTGTTATTAGAAACTTTAAATATATTTGCATACAGACCGATACAAAAGTCCGGCCAACCCTTAATAATTAAATAATTGTTGCACATATAAACTCCGTACTTTCAGGAAACTCAATTAAAAATTACATATTTTATTATGATTTCAAAAAATGTATCCGCCATCTTGAAGGTTACTTTGTTATTTTAAATGGAAAGGTGATCATGTGATACATCATTTGAATGTAGAATTTCAAGAGAAACCAAACGGAGAAGTTTGCACATCCATACCTATAACTAATCAAAAATGGCGGCCAAAAAAACCAACGGTTTTCCGATTTTGCCCCATTTTGATGTACTATTTTGCTGTATGTTATTGATTATTCTTTTTGTTTTCATAATTACATAACCTTTCAAACTACATTCTCCACGACGATATTTGGGAGTATTTGGTTGACCCACTCGGAAATCAATTTTGAAAAAATCTAAATGTCTGTACTCAAATTTTTTAATGACACATGGGGCATTCGTTTTAAAAGTCTATTTAAAATTAACAATTTTTGTATTTAATATATTTTTCTATCTCTTACAGTTAGCTAGAAATAAATTAAAATCTAATTTATTTGGCTTTATTGAAAAAAATATGTAAAATACATTTGAGTAGCACTTACTCAAAATTCAATTAATCAAAAGTTCAAAATGTTTTTCTCCACGATAAACGATTGTAATACGTCCAAATATTTACCATTGCAAGTAGTGGATTTGGGTTTTAATCTTCTCGCTTTATTCTGAACGCTGCTGTTTCTTCAAAACGCGCAACAGTTCTCGAAATGGCATGTTTTGAAATAGGAAAAAGCTCACGAAAAGTAGCATTGAACAGTACGGTTACTTCACTGTATGATCTCTGTATTTTGTATATCTCCAAAGCCTCTCAATATTAAAATTGTGATTATTTCGTGTTCACTGAGAGACATTATTAAAATATGCACCGAAAGAAGAAAATACATGACTTGTTTGAAAAATAGAGACGCCGATTATTGTACTTGTTAACTTAACTGTTGGAAAAAATCAGCCGTTGCACAAATTATTAATACTGTACACACGATAAGGAAAGCTAACCTAAAAAACAAAAAATGTATTTAGACAATATGTAAACGAAGTCCATTGTTGAACAGCTGATTATAAACATTGATTACAAGACATCATTATAAACATAACAACTTATTATAAACATTGATTACAAGACATCATTATAAAAATAACAGCTGATCATAATCATCGAAACATTGATTACAACGCATCATTATAACAATAACTGATTTGGAGAAATAGCAATTTAGAATAATTTCCATTTGTACTACATTCAAAATTAATTTCAATACTTGTTAAATACCTAAATTTTCGATAATTTTATTTTACGAAGACAATTTTGTTTCAACATTTTCAAAAAAAAATGATTCTAATTTATTTCTAGCTATCTATAAGCAAAAAATAGTAGGCCTACAGCAAAATGGGGCAAAATCGGAAAACACGATTCCGTTGGTTTCTTGACCGTCATTATTAATCAGTTAAAGACATGAGTGTGCAAATGTCATAGTTGGTTTTCTCTTGAATTTCTACATTGAAATGATGTATCACATCTCCACCTTCTCACTTAAAAACAAAGTTACATTCAAGATGGCGGATACATTTTATTAAATCATAATAAAATAGTTTATTTTTAATTGAATATTTTTCGTCCGATTTAATCCAAATTTGGTACACACGTCGTTTTTCTAAGTCGCTTGGACGAGTTCGTTAGCTTAAAATACCCAATAACCGGAAGCACTTTTATTGACTGGAAGTAAACATTTCTTGGATTGCTCGCACTAAAACGAAAAATGTTAGGTATTTTATCGAAACGGATAAATTTAGGAGATTATTAAGGCCATTTCTACACGATCTTACAGCTCGTATGGTTCCTCCAAAATCGATCAAAAGTAAAGTATCGTAAAAGTAGGCTAGCTGTTTTTTTTATCTCCGCTGCGAGAGAAGCGAAGCAGTTCATTATCCGAGGTTACAAGGTCGGAGTGTTTCCGCTGCCGGCGTAACGAAGCAGCTCGTGAGCCTGGGCTTGAAGCTGAGGTGTAAACAAATTCTACTAATATATTTCGTACACGCCCTCGTGAGTAGACTATTTTCCGAAATGTTGGTTGAAACCTAAAAACACATAAACTACATTTGGGAAATTCGCTCAACTCACGTCAGCTGTTCAGCTGCGTGATCCAATTGTTATTGTTTTCTGAAAGTAATATATCAAGATAATTTATAAAATTACTGTCGTTCAGATATTTTACTTTTTAATACCATTTCAACGTAATTTACCTTACCACTTGATTCCAATAACAACAAAGAGGGCCTTTCCTTCAATAAAGTGATCAAACTTAACGTTTCGAAAAAGGTGGAAGAAAAGTTAAATTCCTTTGTAAATAAATATTAAGAAATAAAATTATTTGATCGCGTGACCAAATCTTATTAAAACATATTCGTGAAATCCAGAGTAGTACAGCTCCAATGATTTATGACAACAAATCCAACAGCAGGCATAGTATTCAGTTTACATTTTCTTATACAAGCTTTCAAATAAACATGCCTTCTTAGTTCACAACGGGGGACAGTCTCAGTAACATAAAACATTACATTTTATGGAAACACTTCCAGCTAAGCACTGACGAGTGTGCCATTATAGTAAAACCTGATTATACCGAGAGATACAGACAAGTTATAATGTTCAAGCAGAAACGAGTGATTTCCTACGTCTTGACATGGCCATCTAGATTGCTTCACTTTGTCTTGGATATGTATCCAACAATCGAGAAGACAATTAATTATGTTTCTTAACCATTATTTTGTCATTTTATAAATTAATTTTATATGAGGTTAATCTAAACAATTACGTTTTCTATGAGTAATTAGATAGGAGTTTGAAAAACAAATGTTGTGAGCTAAAGCCCACACGTTGGTAGTGGTAACTTTTATGACAGATTTATATTTTATATGTATTACTATTAGAGGAGAATAAGGGTAAAAAAATTACCCAAGTCAATATATTTTTAAAAAGTATCATATCATATTTTGAAATTGTAATTATTCAAATAACAAATTATTCTTAACTTCTATAATTTGTAAGTAAGTAATTTAAGTATATTTTCAGTTATCAGTAAATTTGCAGAACATTATATTTAATATATTTTCTCACATTATACATTACACATTTGTATTCCCCTTTAAGCGTGTATGTAATCTAATTATATCAAATTATAAATAATCTTTATGAGAATTGATCATATTATAATTGTTTAATTCAAAATAGATTGAAGTCTTTAGCTTTGACTAAAAAAATGTAAAATGGTTTTAAATTTCCAGTTTATAAGAAATTGTAGAAACTTTTAAAATTTTAATATGTTTTAATTATTTAAATTGTTAATTATCTTAAAAAGTGTAAATTTTTCAAAAAATAATATGATTTCCTTTCTGTCTATCAGATTTAAAAATGTGTAATCAAAGGTTATACATTTACCATTTCAAAAAGTTATAGCAAATAATGTTTAAAAAAATTCTCAAATAATAATAAATATAATTGTAACTTTCAATGTACTTACCGACATTCTGTATTAACGAATTCGACAAAGAAAATCCAACACTTTTGTCTATATCATGAGTCCCTTTATATGCATATAGTAAGTTTCGTGGAAAGAGGTGACAAAATATTTATAACAGAAATATTAGTACTATTAAAAAAATAATTCGGCCACGCAGCTGAACCGCTGACGTGAGTTGAGCAAATTTCCAAAATTAAGTTTATAGGCCTATGTTTTAGGGTTTCAACCAACAATTTGGGAAATAGGTCTATTCACGACGGTGCTGAATTGCTGCAAAATTGTTCGCACGCCATTCCGCATATTGGGAATATCTTCAATACACAATGCATTGCGTGCTTCGCACGCCCTTCCGAACATTGGGAATATCTTAAACACAAAAAGCATTGCATGCTTCGCACGCCAACCCCCGTATTGGGAGTATCTTCAATACACAATGCATTGCGTGCTTCGCACGCCAACCCTGCGGTAAAATCCACCACATGGCTTTGAATAAGACAATGATTTTAAGTTATATTATGGACTTATTCAAATGAACTGTCAATTTATTCAAATGATACTAAAAGTATTCAAACGGCCAAATAAAAACCGTTAAAACTCTCACCGATGTACAATATATTCGAAGTTACGATGAGTAAACAGCCTATGGACTAGTAGTTCTAAGTAATCGCAGGTGGCAGCACACAGCAACGTTCCTCGATAACCGTTAGAACAATCGACGATTCACACTGTACTCACACATTATGCTGATAAGAACAAATACTACACTTTGATCTTAGCCAAGAGGCCGAAAAGCGATACTATTACAAGGAACTTTGAATAACCAGTTAAAACGTTCCTAGTCTGTAATAGCGCGAAACTTATAGAAAGTGTATTTTTTTATACCGGTCGCGGTAAGAAATAGCACGGTTTCAGGACGAATTGCCTTCAGGATTACGTTTGAAACGTTACTAGCTACATTTTAACAAGGAAGCACGCGCTTATTTGTCTACATATTCTATGTATTGCCTATTCTCTCTCCCCACTCTGACTTGTGTCTACGCAAAAAGTTCGTGACGCGAGAGTTCAGAAACACAGTCAAGCGAAAGTGCCCAACGGGACAATAGAAGTTATTACTTCAAAAAGAAAAGGTACTGCTATATATACAGATCCGTCACGTCACGTCCGAAATTTTATTGAATGCTCTGAGAGCAAACCGTACGTGGTAGTAGGGTCAAAGTTTTCCCGTGAATAACAGGATTTTTTTTATACATAACAGAGAGATAATCTTAGTTCCAGAAAATTTTGAAAATTCACTAATATAACTTTGTCTGGCGGATCGCTGCCGCGTTTCTAAGTCACTCAATGACATTCCTATAGTAGTGCGGACAACATATTCAGATTGTATTAACTGATCGTAAACCTGTTTCAACCCAATTCACAAAATTACAGAGTGAAAGATTTCTCCAAGCTACGTGTTAAAGTAAGCATTATAAAAGGTTCAATGGAGAGCGAAGCTAGAGAGATTCTGAGTGGAAGAAATGCAAAGCTATTCATACTTTGCATTCAGTGTATCCAGTCTACCAAGCTTTGATCTGGTTCGATTATTACCGACTTTAACACTTTGAGGTAAGTTTATTGGTAAATGTTCAAATTTAATTACTCGGAAAATTCAATCGGATTTTTTATCACTACGTGATAATAGTCAATTGAGCAAACAGGGTTAGCTTTGCTCAGAATGATCAGACAGTAATATTAAATGCTATTTACACACAATATTGAAACTCTTGGAAACCTTGTGGACACTATACTATGCGTACTGTGTTAATAAGTAATATTTTTTATAGCCTCGGTAGCATGGCTTGATTGAGACTAGAATTAAAATGGTTTTCCTTCTCCGACATTTGAGAAGAAAGAGAGATAGAATATTTACACTCTGTCACATAAGTCACAGACAGTATACGCGAATGTACTGTGCTAATACGTATCATAGGGAACCAGTATACGTTGGCGTATTATACTTTACATTGGCTGAACATTTTTTATTTAGAAAAT
>JAGFPH010002267.1:0-13063 GCA_018207615.1 Philaenus spumarius | reverse complement strand
TGGCGTATTATACTTTACATTGGCTGAACATTTTTTATTTAGAAAATTCACATTCTTATGAGAAGAAAGAGAGTTAGAATAAATTACCCTCTGTTACATAAGTCACAGACAGTCTACGCGAATGTACTGTGATAATACGTATCATAGGGAACCAGTACACGTTTGCCTATTATACTGTACATTGGCTGAACATTTTTTATTTAGAAAATGCACATTCTTATGAGAAGAAAGAAAGGGAGAATAATTTACCCTCTGTCACATAAGTCACAAACAGTCTACGCGAATGTACTGTGCTAATACGTATCATAGGGAACCAGTATACGTTTGCCTATTATACTGTACATTGGCTGAACATTTTTTAATTAGAAAATGTACATTCTTATGAGAAGAAAGAGAGGGAGAGTAATTAAAGTTGTGTGAAAATAGTTTTAATAAATCTAAAATGGACATAGTGGGCTTTCCCAAGTGTTTTAAATGTCAAAATTTGCTAAGTTGGTAACTATGATTAAAAAAATGTGTGTTGGTTCAGTATAGGCCTAACCTAAAATTATGTTTTTGAATTATATTTGACTACAGACAATCTTGTTTATATTATTGAAATTTTTTGGATTTCAATTCTAGATGGGACAATATAAAAATAATAATACAATTTCAGATTAAACCAATATAACCAACTATTTATATTCATGGCAGTTTTCCCTTCTGTCGGCAGTAGCACGTCCACTGTCTTTCTTTCTTTTCTTTTTTAAAACTTCTACTTTAAAACATAGTCACGGTTGTCCCACATAGTTTAGAAATTTTATCTAAAAATCATTAAATACTAGATTTTAAACTTACTTTTTATAAACCTATCAACCTAGTACAACTTCGGATTTTCACGTTTATAAAACAGCTAAACACAGGGCGGTATATAATTTTTTTCACTTTAACTCTTTAAAAAAAACAATCACTATTCAGTCCCACTGAAAATCATGTTATGTGGGAGACAGTTCTTAAGATGTTAGTAAATCGCTTTAAAATCATTTAAATTTAAATCTGTTAACCGAAAATATTATTTAGTATTATGTTTTGAATTAACACTGTTATTAGAAATACTTAACAGCTTGTTATTACTAAAACGTCGAAACAACGTGCAATATGGTTGATAATATTACCGCATCCTTCGGGGTAAAAGCACCAACTCTAGCCAATTTAATTACACTCGCTTAAGTAACACAAAATGAGACACTTCAGCCACAAAATCTGTGCTTCTAAAGTGCTGCCAAAACGTCACTCTCAATAACTCACCCTGTCTTCTTATTGGTATTGCATTATTAATTATTGTAAATTCCGCAAAATTCCATATGAATTCAAAAGTTTGAGCTCTGGTTTGCATATTTTATCCAAGAACCAGAATAAACTGCAAAACTAACTGTTTTAAATTGCTTCTATTTTCCGGATTGGGCCAGAGTCTCCCTTACATTGCGATACCTCGGCGTTTAATGTGCGTAGGAAGGCGACGCATGGAAATAACTTGATAAGCTATTTTCAAGATTTCTGAAATTCAAATCTATTATAAAGAGAGTCTAAAAAAGTTTTGATTAAATGTTTTTCAGATTTTTGCGTGAATTTACCTTACGACTCACAGCTGATTTGTTTGCAGATTTTTTTAAAGAAATAGAGTGGTGCTGCCAACCAAGCACATTCTACTATTGAACGTTGAATTTAGGTAAAAATAGTGCGACTAAAAACAAAAAGATAGATATTCAGGCTGTTTGGTTTTGTTTTTGTTTTTAATGCTTGCATTTATGTTATACAAAACAACTTAATTGATGTTACTAACTATACATGTTTACAAAGTGGAAACATACTGTGACTAGGGACTGTATTATTTTCATCAATGAAATGCATACATTTGGGCCCTTGTTATACACATAATATGAGTGATTCAATATATCGGATCGTGAATATCGATGCAAATCGAATATCCGTAGTTTGTAATTTGATATAAAGTACGATGTACAGTATTTACGTATTACCTACAGAATTTTATAAAGTGAATATTGTGTGTGTTTCTGTTTTGTTACATAGGCCTATGCATTTTATTAAGTGATGTTAAGTTTTAGGATTGACGGAGTCCTGCAATCGTGTTTATTTACGTTCGCATGCGCAGTCCGATGTCATTAGAAAGGTACGTCAAATATTTCCCGAGTCAAATAAGTGACGAATTGCGTTTAAGGTGTATTATTTTCTGTTTATAATTAATTACTCAAATTTTTTTAGTCATACACTTTCTGTATAATTTTTTTGTAAAACGTATAGAAATAGAATTATTGAACATTACAATTACGTATTAAAGAATTTTCTTACGTATACGTTGGCGCAATATGGCGCAGGGTCGTAATGTAAGACTTTTTTTAGTGAAACCATGCTGTGAGCTGTGAGTAATCATATTCGTACTATAAAAAAAATTTCAAAAACGATATTCCCTGTCGATCTAATAATTTTTTAAAATGAGTGCGGTTTAACAAAATGTCATGCTTTCAGAGTGACTTAGAACTTGGAATCCAATTTTCCAAATAGTGTTTCCTAAATTTTGTTCTTGACGGTTTTTTTCTTTAGTGAAGATACAAAAAATGGACGTTATATATCGCTAACCTGTAAATGCAGAAAAACGACAAATAAAATATTAACTCGTGACGGCTGATTTTGAACAATAACCGAAATAAATAATCTCTAATTTGCATTTTTAATACATACAATTGCCTACGTATTTCTTTCACAAGGCAAACCACCTAAATGCGCCATAACCTCCATAGCCAACTATCAATTTACCCTATTTCAAACATCTTACTTACACCGTGTGTTCGGAAAGTGAAGAAACGGTTTAATATTTCGTATATAAGGTAAACTTAAAGGTAGATGTGATTGAGGAACCTAATCTATGTAAAAATACTATTTTATTAAGATTTCAAAAAACTTATCCGACAGCTTGTATATGCCATTTTGAATGTAACTTTGTTTTTTTAAATGAGAAGGTGGTCATGTGATACATCATTTCGATGTAGAATTTTGAGAGAAAACCAACGGTGTAGTTTGAACATACAAACGGTGTATTGAAAATACTAGCAATACGGGGGTTGGTGTGCGAAGCACGCAATGCACTGTACGTCGGCCGCTTCTCATAGTGTTCAGTGTCAAGCTCACATGTGTATCCTTAGCAGTGAACGCTTTAACAGCCCAGGGGTACAAGTGAAAACTTTTATCAAATATTAGCTGATAACATTGAATAAGAGGATGAAAATCAAATTAATCTTTGTTAATATGTTAATCTAGAACCTAGCAATTAAAAATGTACTAGTTTTAGTGATCATGGTTTTACCTGGATTTGATCAAACCAGTTTAACTCTAAACTATGTTTTCTCAAACTAACTTCAATACACTTATACCCCTTGGCTATTCAGCCCTTCACATAACATTTTAAAGGCACACCAAAACGTGTTCTGGTCAGCATGATCGTTACTCATTAACCACTAATAAGTCTCATCATAAGAGTCACTGCAATAGCTCATCTTTCCTATGGAAATTCACTAAAAACATTGTTATGCTAAATAATTACTGTTCTGTCCATTAAAACAATGAGTGCTAAGTTCAAACAATAATTATGCTTAAAAGCCATTAAAGACAAATTATACAAAAAGTTACTTCACACGTAAAATTACGTTGCATAACACGTCATCAAAAAGACCGTTACGTCAAAACAGCGTCGCTGACGCAATCCTTGAAAATACGTCATAAAACGATTCTTCCATCGGAAATAGTTAATTGGAAAAAGGAACGATCCCATAAACGCCGTAAAAACGACTTTATTTCAGATAAAGTTTCAAAATAAAACGGGATTGTTAGAAATAAGATATTTTAATTGCGTTTTTATTCGTAAACGGACCATTTTATTCAGTGAACTTGTGACCTTTAGAGAGAATCCAGTGCCGCTAGGGGTTGCTATGGCAACTGGAGAGGGGGTAGGACGCTGGGGCAGCGAGTAACTGTTTCAAGTGTGCTGGAAAATTGTAAATTAATGTATCAAATATGTAATAAGAGGGTTATTAGGCTGAAGTATGGACTGTTTTATTAATACGTGCTTATAGCGAGGGGGTTGGCGTGCGAATCACGCATATATTTAATACGTTTAATGTATTTTCGTTACATATTAAGTGTCTAGTATAGTACTTTTAGAGAATTTCCGAAGGAAAGATGAGCTATTGTAGTGATATGTAGAGACCTTATTTCGGTAATTAATGACCACCGACCATAGTCACCGGAACCCGTTTTGAGATATCATTAAAATTATATATATATAAAAATATATATTCTATAAAATTATATATATAAATTTATTTATATAGTTTGGTTACTGTAGCCCGTGCATCACTGAGGATGGCGACATTGTCGTTGAAACGCGTTTGAGGTTAGTAAACGAATTTATTGTGAGATTTTGTGATCAGGTTTTATTTTATCTAAGTTATATATATATATATATATATATATATATATATATATAGATTTCTCGCGTAATCATTTGTTGGTTTTGCTGTTATTTTTAACCAGGGTAGGTTGATCGTTTTCGATCAACATTTATTGTGGCTCTTTCGTGTTCGAGCATCGGATCAACATTTCATAACCAACAAATAAGGGACCCAATTACAAAAAACTTATACAATTTCTTATACACCCAACTTAGCGTCGTAACTGAGACCATCAATAGTTGATCTGTTTTATACAAGTTATATACAAAGTACCGTTATTTAGATAGTTTTGTAAGTTTTAAACCGGCCATTCTCACTCGCTCGCTTTCCTAACTGCACCCTGCCATCGGCCCGGCCCGGCCTTGCCTACTTACCCTTCTACCTGCTATCTATTCATAGTTGAGGGAGGGTTGTTTATTGTTTACTGCATTGTATATTAAATGGTTTATTGGTTTAATATTTTACTTCTACACAATAGACGATATGCAAATTATAGTAAGTTCTTCATTTCTTTACCGATTTTCGTAAAACTCATTTTCCTATTGTTTTTTGGGATGCTGAACAAGAATCTGGCACTTATTTTTACCTAATGTTAAAAATAAAAATAATTACTTGATTAATACGAATTATATATATTTTTTGAAAAGAATAAATCCATTTACACAGTTTTCACTATATCTTCCGAACTTCGGAACTTATAAAAATTTAATCAGACATGAGCCAGACTTGTCATTTTAAGAACTTAATACTTTAGTCATTTTATTATTTTTTTTTCAATTTAATTTTAGTGTTTGAAGTCGGAAAACATTTCTGTAAAAGCAATTGACAGCATTTGCTTCAGCTGTAAAAGCTTTTCTTATAATGTTTTGGATAATACAGAGGTATTTTATCAACTAAATTGACAATTTTTAAAACTTTCTAAATGTTTCAAATTGGGACAAATTGTTATTTGTGGTACCTATTTATAATTAGATTTCAATACAATTTGCTTTCAAGTTTTGTAAGATTCCTTAAGGATAATTGGTATATATAGACTAACTATCTTTAAAGTTTATCACTTTAATATTATTTTATTATTATTAGAGTTGTTGTATTTTCGAGTTTCAATCAATTAATTTATCCTGTAAAATTATCTACCAGTAAAATTGTTGTCCTGTAAAATTTAACAACAATCCATTTAGGCTACCACAAAAAAAATAAGGTACACTTTACTTTAAATATTTGTTTTTATGCAAGAATATGTTTAAAAAGAGGCAGTTGAAAATGTTCAATGTTAAATCTAGAAAACTATACATTTTATAAATCCATCTTTTGTAATTGAGTGCTGAAAAAAACTGAATATTCTTTATAAAATTGCTGATCCGGCTTGCGATTCACTTTTAATTATACATTTTTACTGTGCAAAGAAAAAATCAAAAACTTGGTACTTAAAAAAAGTCAATGACGTGAAAAATAAAAGGGATTTTTTTTTTTAAATGTGAAACTCAAAACGGATGCATATTGTGACTGTGGTTAAAACGAGACTTTGCAAAAAAATTACAAAATAAATGGTTTTAAATTTAACATTGCTCTTACTCCAAGATGACCGCCACTAAACAGACCATTAAGTTGTAATATTTAAAGTGCTCGCTGTATCGTCTAAAATGTGCCTCAAATACATCAAAAACGTTTAAGAATTTGTATTTTTTTTATATATATATTCAGGTATATTGTTTAAAAGTTTTGGGCTGACCGACGAATTAATAAAATTTCGCAAAAAATCTTATTTGTCTTTAATACAGGATGTGGCGCACAACTCTGGAGTTTCATTATATCTGGGTTATGTACTAACGTTGTATATCCACTCCGTATGTAAAACATCTATAGGACCTTGTATACATAATAGATATTGCGTGGTTTTTTCTTATATCCAGAAGATCCCTGTTACACATTTACTATATTTAAGCCATCATAAATAGAGGAACTAAATTTTAAGAGTGCATCTTCAGTACCAAAACAATTTTTAAACCCAAACTGATTATTGCTAAAACATTTCTTTAAAAAAAACCATTATTATGAACTTTAGCACTTTGTCAAAAACCTTTGAAAACAGAGATATCAGAGGAATAGGTTTGCAACTATTTCCCTGTCACTTTTTTTGAAAATTGGTACAACTAGGGCCTCTTTAAGGTCTATCAGGAAACATGCCAATCACAAAAGTTAGGTTTATTAAAAATTATACTACTTCCGTTATGTGAATGTTGATAGCCTTGAGCAAAGATGCACTTACACCATCAAATTCTGGAGATTTGCCTAACTTTAGCTCACGGATCTGTTTCTCAATTTCGTCCGGTGTTACTTTTGTTAAAAATATAAACATTTTCGTTTCGTGGTCCAAAATGACCATTGTACATTGAAAATGTAGAACAATTTGTTAGAAATGGTGTCCTAATAACATTTACAGAATTAAAAAAATAAGAATAAAACTCATTAGCAGTAGTATCATTTCCATTTTACTTTAGAAAATGTAAAGCCTACCTTTTCAAGACTAGCGTCTTTGACCCTTGACCTCATTTAGCAACCTTGAATTTCCTTTACAATGTTTAAACATTGTGTTTAAACATATAATAATGTATAGTACTAATATGATTTAGCCTCCTTTATGTCAACCTGTATCTCAACTTTTACATTTTCTAAAACTTTCATTTATTTTTGGGTCATTGGGATGTTTCTAATCGTCTATGTAGCTGGTTGCTTTTATTAATTTAAAAACATAAGTAGTTCGTAATCCAGGGTTTAATAAAATTTGTTTTATGGACGTCAGGAATTTGTAATATACGCATAAATCTATATTGTTTTCCAATATTTCAAAAAATGTTTCAAAAGCAGAATTTATATTTGTACCATTGTATACATTTAAAAAATCAGTCAAAACATTGTGTTTGTTTAGTTTATAGGCAATAGCTTGAACAGGCCTGGCTTGAGGTTGCAATTTATAAACTTGTGATAACAATAGGACTAAAACTATTGCGTAGTGATCTATAATGTCATATCTAGAATATCGGATTTAATATTTACTTTAAACATATCATTTATTATAACTCACGCATGATCAATACACGTTGCTAAATTATTTACTACGGTTCTCGGTTCTTTTAATAATATTTCAAAGCCGTAATTTGGCAAAAGTGTGGTGTAATTATTTCTTTGTTTATTGTTGTTAATAAATCTAGATGAACATCTCCTATTAAAATTTGGTCGCATTTACTATACAGCTAAATAAAAAAATGTAATTCTTCCATAAATATATCCGAACCGCCACACAAGATACAATCTGTATAGTGAAAATAAATCAATTTTTTCTTGTGCCACATTAAACCCGCAGTTGCAGTACGTCTGCAGTAACAAAATTTACGCAATATGTTTCATAATGTATACAATTTTTAACGTATTCCAAAATACCACCGGCTCTATAGTCGTGATTTCTTTTTGAATCTGAAACAAAATTTTGCAATCGATAAAGACTAACCTCATGCTGTTCGATCCATGTCTCAGACAAAACAATACGGTGAAGCAGGTTGACAACCAGGTTACAAAATTATAAAAATGTTTCCTATCTTTGTAACATAGTTTCATCCACATACGAAATAAGGTAGATAACATGTAATTCAAGCTTACATAATAATGTGATAACAAAAGCAATTTTAAAATGTGTGAACTATTTCAAAAGGTTTTTAAGTAGAATTAGTGCATGGACAGTTTATTCAAATAACTAAATATGCCGAAATAAATTTCTGGTTTTCTTTTCGTTCTTAAATAAATTTTGTATATCTTTGAAATTAAAAGATTTGTTATATTACAGATATCTTGCAACTGACAGATGCTCAATTTACAATAAGATGAAACTTGAATTAACTGAAACGTAAAATTGCTTCTAAGAGTCTCTAGAATTGAACAAACACAAAAATATTTTAGCACATAATAGCACCATAATTTTCGTCAAATCATGTTGTAACACATGTACTTTATTGATTTACTAAAAATACTAAACCCAATTCCAACTAAATCGTTTACAGTAAAAATTAAAGTGTAAACTTTTACGTATGTCCTCAATTTAACCTTCATGATTTCAACTTTAAAAAATCCCAATTATTTTGTAGAATAGGTCTATATAACGAAACAATGTTGTTAGAGTGAACGTACTCTACGTTAGGGTCGAGGGGCTGCCACAAGGGTAATAATTGTCAGCAATATTTCTATTGTTAAATTCATTTCTTCAGACATAGAGTATTACTATTCTGACAAACCGGCGTTGTTAACATTTCTACAATATGGTTTGATAATTTTAGATTAGGTTCTTATGTTATGTTTAAAATATACTTGCAAAGGAAATGTAAGAACCTTTGAAGACAATTTCATTTTGATGTAGTTGGTTTGAAAATAATTGGCAAGACTTGGCTCCACGAATGTGATCCTAAGTCCAAAGAAAATAGTTTGAATCTTTCCATTTTAAAGTAAAAAATATTTGATGCATTGATTGTTGAAAACGTCTACGTGCAGAAAAAGTGTTTATAGTTAAATTTTTCTTCCAAAACCTACTGCAAAATAGGTTTAACGTCTTACAAGTGTATTGTTCAACAGAACGTAGACCTAATAGTTTTGTCCGTCATATTTTGTTCTTATAATACAATTATTTATTTATTTTATAATTTATTTTGTAATTATGTTTTTGTTATTGAATTTATGGCCATATCATATTTGAAACGACCTGACACGTCCAATGTTAGTACTCAGTAATGGTCCAATGATAGTAATTTGGGTTCAGAGAGCACCAAAACAAATTATTTCACTAAAAATATTTTTGGGAAAAGGGGCACCAAAACAGATAATTCCACTAAAAATTCAAATTCGAAAGTTTGGACGTAAACAATACTTTCTCCATATACTACGTATAGGGGGGGAGAAAGTAAAAATCAAAGAGAAATATTTTTTAAATTACATCCCAGTGCCTAGTAAAAAGGCATAGTTTGGTGATGGGGTTATTTTCAAAGAAATGTATACTGTTTCAAAGGTTTAAAAAAGTTAAAAATAACAACAAATTTATTTTGTTGATCACATTGAAGTGGGTGATCCTTAATGATTTTCATATATAATGAATGTTTGTATATTCTAAAATATACAAATAATTTAAAGACATTTTCAGAATAAAATAGTTTAAAAAAGCTATCTGACTACTTGAAATACATGAATAAGCTCATTGAACATCATTTCAGTGCTGGTACAGTAATCATCTTCTTACTATAATATTTCAATTAATATCTGATTTAATACTTTGAATCAATTAATTATGTATATTTTTAATTTATTGGTTATGTTTGTGATTACTAGGAATCTATACAATATTTGTTTGTAAGTTGTAAGTTTGTTGTCGTGCGAAGTACACTTAAGTTTCCCCCTGTATATTAAAATGATTTTCAAAAGCTAATACGAAGTAGACTGTTTAATTGAGTAGTGTCAGACAACACAACTTGTATCAAATATTTCACCAACTAAATATTATCAAATATCAATAAAACAAAAAACATTGTAAAAAAATTGTTTAATCTTAAATTTTTGTATTTACAAATTTCTTCTAAAAAGTATATTTACATATATATAATCATCGTTGTAAAATTGTAGTTGCCTAAATCAATATTGATGCCGCGCTAGAAAGCGTAAGGAAATGACTCAAACTTGTCACTTTTTAAAGGCACATAATCGTCAGATAGACTTGTTTTGAAAAGAAGATAAGGACACCACATGATTTGTCAAGATTTTAACTTTTTACCACTATCTTCTAATCATTCGTCACTCTTATAGTTTCTTAGATATGAATTTGTCCGTAAACCCTTGCAATTGGACAGTTTTCAAAAAATGAGAAAGCACATTTTGAAATTGGTGTATTTATTACAAAACTATATGCAGTATTCGTATAATATTTTTTATATCGATTTGAAGTGCAAGTTCTATATTTTCGTTTAATTGATCGAGCGAAGCGAGATCTCCATTTTAACTCGACCGTTCGGCATTTCGTCTGTGTGTCTGTTTGTCTCACGATTACGGCCAAACGCCTTGACCGATTTTGATGATTTTTTGCATGAATGTTCCTTATTTCTAGGCCGAGCCATGTATATATACGGGGCTTTCCATTTTTCATTTTTAACCAATAAAATAAAAATGGTGGCCGGACCGTTTCTCTCAGTGTAAGCTTTTTTCCAAAGCCAGTTTGTGGCTTAACCGTAAGTCGAATTTAAAAACTAAAAAATTTTGCGGCTAGCAAATTTGATTTCCAACAAAATTGTATTCGTGGTGTTTTCCCGTATCTCTAACGGTAAGCTCACAAAATGGCCGTAAACTTCAAATTTGTTAAAAATCGTCCTAGTTTTTGTATTTCAACCATATTTTTATACGTTTATTCTATACCAATTCAAAAGTGTTCCATAGCTTTTTTGTAGATAAAGGTTCAAAGAATTCATATATGCCTGTAAAAAATTATTGAAGTAAAATTAACAAAGTTATTAGCTCAAGAAACAAGCATGTTCAGTAACGAAAGGATAAAGTTCAAATTTAGGCCTACATAAAAAGTAGTAAAAATTATTGTAATTAATTCATAAATGTAAAAACGTTTCGTAATTTAGTTATAAATAGAATTGTATACAAATATTTATCAATTTCAGATTTCTTATTTCTTATTTTGAAAACACTAGTTTTTATGTTCCTACTGCAAAACTGCTAACAAAACTAAGCCTGTTTTGAATAGTAATTTAGGAATATATATTTGCCCAAAAATTACATATAATAATAAGAAAGTGTAGAGGATAAGAAAATGTAGAGAATAAATCAAAGAATTAAACTGTATACTTGTAAATTATCATTGTAAATTTCATAAAAGTATATGTCTTAGCTTTACTTGAATTACAAAATGAGATGAAACAAATGAAACCGCTCGGCGATAAAGAACATACAAAAAATGACCGTTGGACACCGTGGGAAGTGTTGGTACATGGGTTGAGATCACTATCACGACGTTTTAACATCGTTTGTTTTCATTATTTCTAATATTGGAATATGATATGGAAGTTATGGAACTGTAAATACATTGTTAAGTTTTAGTTATTTAAATATGTAAATATTTAATTCTATGTTGTCCTTCTATAACGCGATATTTTTAGCTATCTTACGCAATATTAACCTATATAAAACACAATGCCTCTAAAAGAAAATCTTTAGCAGTTAAAGCTCAAGAAAAGAAAAAACCGAGAACTAGAAATCCCGGAATCGCGGGAATTGCAAAATAATGTTTCACTGGCTAAACCTTGTACTTACTTCCTTACTGGCACACTATTTTTAACCTGAGCTTAAAACCACATTTTTTATTTCAATGAGAGGTCTACTGTTCACAGAACTACTAGTATAAGGAAAACCTGGTTTAGTGTTCCGAACTATTCGGGTATTTGGTATTTCTGTGAAATATGTACATTTTCAACGCCCTAGGCGCGTTAGCCGTTACCTTTTCCTGTCTGGCTGGAACTATATAGGTACTATACGTTAGTGAGAATGTTGATTAGTTGTTGTAATGTTGTAATTTAGTGAAAAAAGTTTTTAGAATAAATCTATTTAAAATGTTCAAGTATACAGTTCAAGTCTATGGTTTATTCTCTACAATTTTTTATAATAAAACTTTATTTTTGGGTAAAGCATGTAATCCTTAATTCCTACTCAAAATGGGTGATCGTAAAATAGTCTAAAAAGACGTTTTCAATCACTGTATTCAAAAAAAAATCTTTCACCCCCCTTCCTTCCCGCCCGGATAGGAGACAGCCCCCTCCTTGAAAACCGGCTGGATCCGCCCATGATAAGTGTTTGTAAATTCTAAAATTTACAAATAATTTAAAGAAATTTTAAGCATAAAGTAGTTTAAAAAAAGCTATTTGTCTTTTAAAAACTTATGGATTTTTAGAGTGGTCAAGCATTGTTATATTCCTTTCAAGAACAAATATGTTGACGACATCTAATAAGTATTCAACAGATTTGTAATAAGTACTCGAATAACAAATATAGGCAAAATTAAAGTTCAAATAAACTTTTTGATTAATGAGGAAAATTATAAATAAGTATCATAGAAAATTTCGGAATCTTTAATTTCATTTTTTGTATGTTATTGTATGTGTATGTAAAATGGAAGATGGATGTATATTACATTTATTGTAATAGTTTTTTGTATTTGAAAATTCGAAAACTGATATATTGTGGAATGACTAATTATAGCTACATTTAAATTGATTATGGCTTATTCGTGAAAATAATTGAAATACTAATAGATATTAAACTTGATTGACTCATATTTTTGGAAAAGTTATGTTCTAGTTTAAATTTACATAAACTTGATTCATTAACGGTAAAAGAACAATGGCAGAAAACTATGTAAACAGTAGCTATTTCTAAAATGGAGAACACTTTTATGTTTTGAAATACATAAAATAAATCCTATTTGTATGCGAAACACACAGAAATATTCCCTAGTATATTAAAATAGTTGC
>JAGFPH010002266.1:198794-209560 GCA_018207615.1 Philaenus spumarius | reverse complement strand
ATGGCTTTAAACCGGGTACTTCTATGGTATTTTACGTTTTGATCGATTTTGGGGGAACCAAGCGAGCTATAAGGTCGCGTAATTGTTGAATTTTTTTGACTAACGAACTCATCCTAGCGACGTAGACAACCAACATATGTACCAAATTTGAACCAAATCGGACTTAAAATGCAGCCGCTAGAGTGCGAACACATATATATATATATATATGATTTTTAACGACACCCCAAAACGTGTTCTGGGGACCATGATCGGTGCTCATTTGCTACTCCCGACCTTGGGTCTTACTATAAAGGCCACTGCAATAGCTCATTTTTCCTATGGAAATTCGCTAATAACATGTTCGAACGTTTTAACAGAATTATGTTCTGTTTTTATTTCTTCGTGACGACCTCTGAGTGATTTGACGCTTGCACGGCCTGAGAATAAAAACTTGGAGTTTTTGAAACGACTGGTGAATAACAAACCATGAGACAGTGTACACAGATACAACATGTATTTATACATAAACATGTGGTCCTGTGGCTATAATACAGTAATCTATATATATAAAAGCGAAATACCACTCACTCACTCACTCATCACGATTCCTCAAAAACTACCGAACGGATTGAAATGAAATTTGGTATGTAGCTTCCTCTGGGGCCATAGGTGCTCACTAAGAAAGGTTTTGAAAAAATTGGAAATTTTAGGGGTGATCAAAGTTATTACAAAACGATTTCTTCAAAACTACCGAATGGATTGGATTGAAATTTCGTATGTAGCTTCCTCTAGGGCCATAGGTGCTCACTAAAAAAGGGTATGAAAAATTTCGAAATTTTAGGAGGGGTTTGGGGGATCAAAGTTACTAAAATCATAATTTCAGATCTTTTATTATTATGACAATAGTGCTTTTATTATTTAAGGTCTATATATATAAAAGCCAAATACCACTCACTGACTCAACACTTAAAAATAATACAATTACGTTAAAAAGACTGAAAATACCAACCACCTCGGGCAACGCCGTACGGGTCAGCTAGTGAAAGTATAAAATGATTCAACCTTGTATGAAGAATATGTTTTCGAACTTACAATAAAATGTAATAAACTTCTGCTTTCTCACCAAGATTGACTTTTTATTACTAAACCCTATTTTAATGTTGTAACAATTGATAGTATCAACTTGCGAATTATGTCATTCGATTTAGAATTAAAAATACAATGAAAATGATATTTTCATGAACAATCCTCAAAACATGGTAAAACAACTTTTCTATTTGGGGACTCATTGAATTTTTATTTCTGGTGCCTGAACAAAGTTCTTCCCATATTTTAGCTTCCTAAGTGTTCTTAGAACATTCTGTATTTTAAGAGATTTATGCCCTACCCAAATCATTCTGATTTACCACTCTCTGACGATGGAGGGAAGGTGTTACTTTACAAACAGTATAGGTCTTGCAAAAACATTTTGTTAGATTCGTTTTTTAAAAACCTAAGTTGCAAACATCCTTTCCGCTTTTTAAACAATCAAATTCATCTGAGGTTCTCGGCCTATTGAGAGTGATCATGACCCAACCAAACACTTGTTTCTGAGGCAGTAGTGTTCCCAAACTAAGCCATTTACCGAATCAAGATTTCCGACGATTTAAAGCATTTCTTTGTTAAAAAATAAAACCTCAATTATTTGAATTGCATAAAGTTGTCTTTGGTATTCTTGCCAAATATCATTAGATTAATAATCCTAGAACTCAAATTTGTTTCTTAAAAATATAAAGGTTCCTTCTAAAATATAGGCTACCTAAGACTAATACACTCACAATTTTAAAAATGCAGGGAGCGTGTGAGTTGGTATGCAGGCGTTTCCTATCAACCTAAATGCAACCAAGGTCCAAGAGTGGTCTATTTTGTCCATTAGTGTAGAAATAGGTTACAATACAAACAATTCAAACTCGCAGCTGCAGCTGACCTGCTGACGTGAGTTGAGCGAATCTACAAAATTAAGAAGGCTGTCTGATTTTAAGATCGTTAAGTGAAGAATAATATATATATATATATATATATATATATATAAGCAAAATACCACTCACTCACTCACTCATCACGATTTCTCAAAAACTAGCGAACGGATTGAAATGAAATTTGGTATGTACCTTCCTCTAGGGCCATAGGTGCTTACTAAGAAAGAGTTTAAAAAAATTATAAATTTTAGGGGGGTATCAAAGTTATTAAATCACGATTTCTTCAAAACTACCAAACGGATTCGAATGAAATTTGGTATGTAGCTTCCTCTAGGGCCATAAGTGTTCACTAAAAAAGGGTTTTAAAAAATTGGAAATTTTAGAGGGTGGGGTTGGAGGAATCAAAGTTATTAAATCACAATTTCTTTAAAACTACCGAACGGATTGGAATGAAATTTGATATGTAGTTTCCTCTAGGGCCATAGGTGCTCACCAAGAAAGGGTATGAAAAATTTCGAAATTTTAGGAGGGGTTTGGGGGATCAAAGTTACTAAAATCATAATTTCAGATCTTTTATTATTATGACAATAGTGCTTTTATTATTTAATATCTATATGTATAAAAGCCAAATACCACTCACTGCCTGAACACTTAAAAAGAATACAATTACGTTAGAAAGACTGAAAATACCAACCACCACCGGCAACGCCGTACGGGTCAGCTAGTTGGTCGTATATAAATACCAACTATCAACCTAAATGCAACCAAGAGTGGGCTATTTTGTCCAGTAGTGGAGAAATAGGTTACAATACAAATAATTCAAACACGCAGCCGCAGCTGACCTGTTGACGTGAGTTGAACGAATCTACAAAATTAAGACGGCTGTCTGATTTTGGGGGGTATAAGATCGTTAAGTGCAGAACAATATCCTATATTTAGTGTTTTAGATACAACTGTAAAAAACTTCATTCTAGTATGAAAAATCTACAAAAAATGTTTACAGTTGTCGGATTTTTTGGTTAACTAACTCATCAGAGCGACTTGGAAAACCAACGAAAAATGTTGACCAAATCCGATGTAAAATGCGGCCGTTATAGTGCGAACACATATATACATACATAAGTTATATAAAATGTTTAATAACGCTCCAAAACGTGTTCTGGGGATCATGATCGGTGGTCATAGAATCTTCGGTCCCACCATAAGAGTCACTGCAATAGCTCAACATTCCTAAGGAAATTCGCTAATAATTTTTCACCTTATTTGTAGTAAAGATTTTTTTTAAAAAAGCTTCTTGCATGCAAGTTATCCGTTACAAGTCAAATGATCTTATAACTATAACATACAAAATATTTGTGAATGATATTGTGAAGGCAGCCAGTGTTTTCTTATAATCTATTTCAGTCTGTAAGCAAACAGAAAAAATACATTGGCTAAACTTCAAACTGGCCTAGGCTAGTTTACACCTTTTAGACAGTTATAAACAAAACTGAAAGTAACCATTCTCTGGTGTCTGAGTCTGTTAGGAAATTTAATTAATCACAGGAAATTGCTAAGTTTATGTTCAACAACAAAACAGGTCAGGTGTGGGAAGACATTCTTCTTCGTTCATTCTTCAATACCAAGGCTGTAGCAAGGGGTGGTTAGAGGGTCAACCCCCCTCCGAAACCATAAAAGTTAGCAGTAAAAATTAATACTATTTTTAAAAAGTGCAAGTTAAATTGTAAAATAGACAACACAACAGAGGATCCAACAACATATTTTTTAATTTATTTTTTATTATTTTTCATTCCTTTTATTACAATAAGAAAGACACAATAATACATTAAATACTATAAAATACACAAAAGAGAAAAAACAAAACAATATTACTTCTAAATCTTAAAACAATAAAAAAACTTAATATACACAACAACAGAAAAAACTTGAGAAGAAATACATTAAATACTATAAAATACACAAAAGAGAAAAAAAAACCAAAACAATATTTTACATCATTGTGCATTGCATGCATACTAATATTTAGATTTGCTAAGAAAACTACGAATGTTCAACAAAAATACTTTACTCTAACAAAATCATTCATTACCCTTACATCCTGTAATATTTTACATGGGTAACTATATCAACATTTTAAAAATAAGCATGGAAATTGTTGTTTAACACGTTCACGGTTCACTGCTAAGCAAATTTCGTATTTCCTATGCTAGGAGCTGACCTTTTATTTTTTTATGTTTATAGCTCGAATCAGTAGAATAGGAAATTACTTTATTTTTTATTTTTGAGCCTTTCTACGTAATAATCACTAATATTTTAAAGCAGGCGCACATGTGCGTCCATAGAACACAGGCTTAAAATTGGCGTGCGAAGCACGCAATGCTCTGTGTATTGAAAACACTCCCAATACGGGGGTTGGCGTGCGAAACACGCATTGTGTATTGAAAATACTCTCAATACAGGGGTTGGCGTGCAATGCACTGTGCGTGTACAGTTGGCCAGCAGTTATCAATCTGTGAGTTGATTATCTGCGTACGAAGTCTGTAATTAGAACTCAATAGATTGTGGCCTGTGACAATTAAAAATCTTCAGTTAGGCTCCGTTGCCTGCAGTGAGTGAACGGTTGCACAAACGGAGCCCGTCTGTCCGTCTTGTTGATAAATCCGCCAACCTGATCGCTCATCAGGAAACCTTGTTCTATATTCAGTAGGCTAATATGCCTGCAACGCAGACAGGCCGAGCAGAAGGGAGTCTAATTTAATCATCCAGGTCTATTATCCAATTTATTTACAAGTTCAATCTGTCATCCGACTGTGTGCAGAAGGACATTCACACATTTACTGCATCACCTAACCTAACCTGGGCTCGACTCGAAGTCTACAGTAGTGTACGTGGAGTGAAAGTTTTAGTACAACTATTTCAAGTGATTGATTATGTCGGGCACAAAAAGGTAATATACTTTAATAGTTAAATAGAAGTAGTACCTATTCAGGGTGCCTCAACCAATAACACCTTTAGAATGTTATTCAGAAGGTAAAAACTAACAAATATCACAATACTAGAAGCCCCCGTGAAAAATCACATGCGGATTAATTAGATACTCATCAGAAATACATCATTTAAAAAAATACTATTTATAAAACATCAGACTTTATCTAGGCCTATCTAACCTTGCTGATGGGGATTTTTAACTCGGTAAATGTGTACAATTATAAGTACGAATTATAACCTATTTGTAGGCCTATTTGTTAAAATTTTGTATTTATGTATGTTATTATATATTTAAAGAAATGTACAAATATTATCATTTAATTGATTTTCATTTTATATTGATAGATCAAACGATTTAGAAGTTATTAATATTACAGTGAAGAAATTAATAATCGAATACGTTTAGATGTTATACGAAGATGTACGAATGTTCCCGAAGGTTAACGAATAGTATTTCTTCTTCGAATTTGTATAAACGAATATTTTGATAATAAAAGGTTACGTACTTATATACAGTTTATGATCTCGAAGCAGCTATTATAAAGTTTGTACATACGTTAGTTCTATAACTCATTTTGTTTAAAATCAACTTCGTAATAAATTATGATTGACTAGGGGAGAGTCCTGCATGCTCCGCACGAGAACATAATTCCCATTGGGGCCTTCTAAAAACATAATTATGTTTTATTTATACTAATATTATAAAGAGGTAAATTTTGTTTTTTTTTGTTTGTTTGTATGTAAGGGGTAATCTCTGGAACTACTGAACCGATTGAAAAAATAGTTTTACTAATAAAAAGCTACACTATCCCTGAGTAACATAGACTATAATTCGTTTTGATAAAAACCTGTTTTTATTTCAATATTTGTAAATTTAATCGGAAAAAATCTTAGGTTAGGCCTAGACTGATAAAAACACACATGTATTTTCAATTATTACCATAGCAACCAATTGAATAAAATAGCTATAATTTGCTCCAATATTTCCATTTCAAACTTTGAATCAATTATTTTTGTATTTCTAGCTTTTAGGTTAAGGTTTTACAGTGTAGACCTGAGCCTTGCACCCTTATTATAACTAATGTAATAAAATACGACATGATTTGATTTGAACATTTAACATGATTTACCATCTTAGCTTTGGGGTTGTTATTAATCCTACACCTTTATGATAAAGAAAACATAACATGATTATGTGTTTAGGAGGTTCCAACGGGGTTGGCGTGCGGAGCACGCAGGGGTTTCCCCTAGTTTATAATAAAGGTGTAGGATTAATAATAACCTCAAAACAAGATGGTAAATAATATTAAATGTTCAAATTAAATTATTTCGTATATTTTATAACAGCAGTTATAATAATAAAGGCTAAAAGAACCAGTGAGGCTCAGGTCTACACTTAATCCAAAAACTAACCATAAAGTAAAGTTAGAAATAGAAATAATTGTTTCGTATTGTGAAGTGAGCTGTTAGGCCTAATATTGGTTACTCACTATAAATCACAGTAAGTTATATCATCAATAAATAGGGCTACTATTAAATTATTATATGTCTTATTTATTTTTAATTGGGATGTATCAAAGTTTTTTTTTTATTTTGAAATTCCATAGCGCAAGTTTGTGTTGGTTTTTTGTGTGGTGAAATATGTGTTGGTTCAGTATAAACCAAGTACTTAAAATATTATTTTGTACTTAATAATTTGATTTGAACATTTAACATTATATACCGTCTTAGCTTTGGGGTTATAATTAATCCTGCATCTTTATTATAAAGAAAACATAACATGATTATGTGTATAGAAGGTTCCAACGGGGTTGGCGTGCGGAGCACGCAGGGATTTCCCCTAGTTGTAAATAAAACAGCCGATTTGGGATCAAAAAATTAACATAATTTTCAGTTATTGCTATACTGAACCGAAACAAGTTTATTTTCATTTACATGTATTACAATAGCAACTTGGCAAATTTAAAATCATGTAATTACTTTCACAATAACAGTTTTTTAGATTATGTAAAATCAAACACAAACAAAAATCAACGATAAAGGCTTACTGTATTATAAGTCAAACATCTGGCATTGTTTTCTTCAGTTGGCGTTATCAAAATTCGTTTGAAATGTTGACTTAAAAAAACCTGACGATTGTGTAGAACAATAAAATTTTCATTCTTCAATGTTGTAGCCTTACTGGATTGTTAATATTAATATTATAATTACCTTATGGCGATTCTGTCAAACAATCCTTGGTTGATGTGGTTAGTAGGGTATATCTTTCCACTTACTTGACGCGTTTCGACTCTTTAATCAGTCATTATCAAATGCACACACGAATACACTTACAAACACTTAAACAACACAATTACAACACATTTTAAAACTTTTCAACATAAACACGGTCGACTTTTATTATCGGTGACCGTTCTCGAACGTCTTCGATCATTACCTCAGTTCTCACGATAGTTTGACAGTTTCTGTATTCATTGGTACCCCTTTCCGGCCCTTTCGGTCAGTTCCGGCAGCGTTCCGGTACTATAAAAATTACGAGTAAATTCCTGAATAAAAGGAAACATTTTTACTGTTTTCTGGCAAAATGGAAATATGCACGCCTTTAGAAAAAATTGTATTTTCTTAAAATATTACGAAAACGTAAGGATAAATTATTAACAATCATCATTTTGTTGTGTGTATTAATCGTGATATTCTTTGTTCATGGTTTATTCTATCAAATTATTACTTCGGTTGATTCCTTATTAGGTGTTGCCAGACCTCGGTCGGGAGTAATCAATGAGCGCCGATCATGTTACCAGAACATGTTATTGGGGTGTCATTGAAACTTGTGTTTATGTGTTAGCACTCTAACGGGCCAGACTTTATGTTCGGTTTGGTAAACATTTAGTACAGACGTTGGTTTTCCAAGTAGCTTGAACCACGGTAACTAGAACTACACGTTACGAGACAGCTGCGCAGTAACTTTGAGCTCAGATGACGTCACTGCCACCGTCTCATGCTTCCCGCCTAGCAGAAGCAGATTGACTTACACGAACTATTTACGCAAACAACGATTTGCTGGGTTAGTTATGTGTAATTTTTACACAAATGTGTCGTTTTAATTTATAGTTTTTACTAATTTTGACTTTCACTTAATTTCATTGACAATGTTGCGAGCACCTACAGCCTAAAAGGAAGCTACGTACCAAATTTCATTCCAATTCGTTCTTATAGGGATTTTTAGTAACTTTGACCCCACTCCCCAAACCACCCTAAAATTTCGAATTTATTTTAACCCTTTCTTAGCGAGGGTTTAAATTAGCTGGGGGTCGTAGAAAAGATATTTGAATCACTTTGTAACATCCTTGTTAATTTAGGATGTAAAAAACTGGTTCAAATAGAGTTTGTAATTTTAAATGTATAGGCCTAATTAGTATAAGATATTGTTTAGTATTTAAATATGCAATTATATATCAAAATAAAGCTACGAATGTGATATTTTAATGGCATTTAGTTTAATTCAGATTGTTTGTTTAGTTTTCAATATAATATGTTTAAATTCGTGTATGTTTATGGTAATGCATGGTGTCAAATAATTTGTTTGTTATTATTATTATTGATAGCGAAAATATATTTTAAAAAAAGTATTAAAAAATTCATAGTTATGATATATTTTATATAAACAATATTTTAAACAGCATATCTCTAAGTAGGCCTATATAGATTTAATAACCAATGTTTGAGTTGAATTATAATTCTGTAAGCATTTTTCGTTGATTTTTCCTTGTGTTTGTTTATAGTTTTTCAATCTAACCTTAAAAAGCTGTTAGTTTTGAAGAGTATTAAAGTGATTATAAATTTGCTAAGTAATGTTGCTATGGTAATGATTGTAAACAAACATAACGTGTTGCTAAGCTTTTTATACGAACAGCTGTTTTTTTAAGCTATGGTTTTGAGTTCATACAGTCAAGGCGGTTAAGTTTCTTCCAAATTTGAAACTTTTTCGGGAAACTGTTCAAATTTTTCTTTACGTATAAACCTTCTATGAACTACTGCAAACATTTTAAATTAGCCAAATCGGTCCAGCCGTTCTCGAGTTTTAGCGAGACTAACGAACAGCAATTCATTTTTATATATATAGATAACTATGAATTTACTGTCGATAAAAAAGATTTTACTATAAAAAAATTGCACCTCAAGATTCCCTAGAGTGTATACGTAATCCCATGAAAGATTGTATATTTTCCGTTCACCCAATAGTCGTGTAGGGTGATGTTTTTAAGAAGCTTGTCACTGGCGAAATCGAATCGCTGTAGATATGCCGGGCGCTTCGGTGGCAGTGACGCCATAGCCACCAACGACCTGCGCGTGACACATACCGTCTTGTTCTAGTTACCGTGGCTTGAACAAGCTTATAAGAAGAAGAAAAAAACGATAAAACAACAGGAAGCACTTTTTTTATCGGAAGTAAAACATGTTGGGGGTTTGTTTAAAAAAAATAGGAGATTATTCTGAACATTTTCTTTTTTTACACGACCTAATAGCTCGTCTGGTTCCCCCCAAAACAAAAACGTAAAATACGATAAAATTACTCGGGATTTTACCATTGGGCAGCTTTGGTTATGAGGCCACAAGGTCGAGCTGCAAATTCTGCGAGCGGAACAAAGCCGCATGTGAACCGGGGCTGGAGGCTTGGTGTAATTAAATTCTACTAATATATTTCTTAAACGTTGGGCAGCTATTCAGCGTTTTCGTGAGTAGACCGATTTCCCAAATAGTCTATTGAAAACCCATAACATATAAACTTAATTTTGGAATTTCGCTCAACTCACGTCAGCGGTTCAGCCGCGTGGTCGAATTATTGTTATATCGTCAAAATCTAAAACCAACGAAAATAAAAATCAAGATTTATGCCTCAAAATTACACAGTTAAAAAGAATTGCTACATTTCCAACTCGAGTTTGTTAGTAGGCTAAATTCACCAATATCGTCGTTTTCTCAGCAAATATAAACTTTGAACTCGAGTTCGTAGTCCTTATTGAGTGGACAGAGATCACGTAGGACCGAGATATACTTTACACTTGAACAATAAGAAACCACGATTGAAAGCTTTACTCAGATAATGGAGGACAACTAACACTAAGCCTCTATCTTTGTAAAAAAACAACAACACGAACGCCTAAGCTAATTTTACACAAGACAACAATTTCTGAAGTTGCGGTCAAAAGCTCTTGTTTAAGCCGATTAAAAGAAGGAAACTTATTATTTCGACCGTTTTAAAAAGAATTAAATGTGAAAATGTGCACAGTTTCGTAATGCATTCACTATTAATAATTAATTAGAAATATTTTTTTTTTTTTAAGTAATTCCTTAAGCGGGTTGCGGTAGGATTTAACAAATATAAAATGTAACGCGTAACGCAAAAAGTGTTATTAATTGGTTGCTATGGAAATGACAAATATAAAATACGAGTAACGAAAAAGCGTTACCAATTGAATAAAATAACAGATAAAACAGTTGATTCGGATGAACAGCTTTACATCTATATATATAAAAGCCAAAACCCACTGACTCACTGACTCACTCATCATGATTTCTCAAAAACTACCGAACGCATTGGAATGAAATTTGGTATGTAGCTTCCTCTAGGGCCATAGGTGCTCACTAAGAAAGGGTTTGAAAAAATTCAAAATTTTAGGGGAGGTTTTGGGGGATCGAAGTTATTAAAAAACGATTTCTTTAAAACTACAGAATAGATTGGAATGAAATTTGGTATGTAACTTCCTCTAGGGCCATAGGTGTTCACTAAGAAAGGGTTTCAAAAAATGCGAAATTTTAGGGGGGGGGGGGGGGGGG
>JAGFPH010002266.1:184826-198694 GCA_018207615.1 Philaenus spumarius | reverse complement strand
TTATTAAAAAACGATTTCTTCAAAACTACCGAATGGATTGGAATGAAATTTGGTATGTAGCTTCCACTAGGGCCATAGGTGTTCACTAAGAAAGGGTTTCAAAAAATTCGAAATTTTAGGGGGGGTTTGGGGGGAATCAAAATTATTAAAAAACGATTTCTTCAAAACTACCGAATGGATTGGAATGAAATTTGGTATGTAGCTTCCTCTAGGGCCATAAGCGCTCGCTAAGAAAGGGTTTAAACAAATTCGAAATTTTCGGGGGAGGGGGATCAAAGTTATTAAAAAACGATTTCTTCAAAACTACCGAACGGATTGGAATGAAATTTGGTATGCAGCTTCCTCTAGGGCCATAGGTGCTCACTAAGAAAGGGTATGAAAAATTTCGAAATTTTAGAAGGGGTTGGGGGGATCAAAGTTACTCAAATCATAATTTCAGATCTTTTATTATTATGACAATAGTGCTTTTATTAATTAAGATCTATATACATAAAATCCAAATACCACTCACTGACTGAACAGTTAAAAAGAATACAATTACGTTAAAAAGACTGAAAATACCAACCACCACGGGCAACGCCGTACGGGTCAGCTATCCAGATATAAAGATGTAGGATTAATTATAACCCCAAAGCTAAGACGGAGTATAATGTTAAATGTTCAAATCAAATTATTTCGTATATTTTATGTCAGTTATAATATAGGTTAAAAGAACCAGCAAGGCTCAGGTCTACACTTTAATAAAAACCTAACCTGAAAGATATTAATACAAAGTTTGAAATTAGCTAGTAATGGAAATATTACAGCAAACAGCTGTTATCTGTTATTTTATTCAATCGGTTGCTATGCGTAATAAATGTTAAAACATGTGGGTAATTTATCAGTCCGGGCCTAACCTAAGAATTTTTTCCGACTAAATTTACATATATTGAAATGAAAAAATATTTTTATCGAAATGAATTTATAGCCTATCGATAGTGTAGCTTTTTATTAGTAAAACTTGTTTTTCAATTGGTTCATTAGTTCCATAGATTACCCCCTACATACAAAAAAACTAAATTGACCTCTTTATAATATTAGTACAGATTATATAGTTATGTAACGCCTGATGTTTGTATTATAAACCTCCATCTTTGCTTCTTCTTTGTGCTTGCTTTTATTTTGTCGCCCTAACCTCAAAAAGCTGTTGGTTGTGAATAGTAATAAATTGATTCTAAATTTGCTAAGTCGGTTGCTATGGTAATGAATGCAAATCAGTCAACAAACATGTGCAGCTAAGCTTTTGATTTTATCTGTTATAGGGCTGGTAGTAAACTCCCGAATTTTTACGCTTTAAATAAAAAATTTGGCAAAATCCTTTCTTAGTGTAGGTCTATGACCTTATAAGGATATACCTTAAAATTTTCGTGTTCTTAACTTAAGTTGTTTTTTTTCTACGTTGATTCCCCCCCCCCCTCCGTTGTGTAGTCAGCAAGGCTCTGGTTTTACACTTTAATAAAAAACTAACCTAAAAGTTAGAAATACTAGTTTGAAATAAGCTGGACACATTAGAGCAAACAGCTGATTACTGAATCATCAATAAACATATTTATTAAAAAGTTAGTAATATTAATAATTAATTGATTCAAAGTTTGAAATCAGCTGTTAATAGAAATTTTAGAGCAAATACTGAAATTTATTTCAAGAAATTATAATGATTGAAGTTTTTCACATAACCTCAAATTATAATCTACTCTGGGTGAAATCAGCTGTAATATTGTATGTTGCTCACGTACGTACGTACGCTTTTATATTAGTTGATAGATTTTTAACTATGCCAAAATTCAGCTTGCTATCCTTTTCTGAGAAATTGCAAGTGTGGACAGTGGAATACAGACAGGCACACAACGAGTGAAACCTATAAGGTAGTACGGAACCCTATCCATTGTATATTCAAAAACCAAACCGAAATAAAGTAGAACTTTCAGAGCAGACTTAAACTACTCTGAATTCTTTTTGTAAATGAATGAGCTGATTTCAAATTTAGTGTGTTTATGTTTTTTATTCTGGTCGGTTTTGGACACAACGCAATATTTTGCAGTAACTGTTTATCACGTTCTCTGTTACGCAAATTTCGTATTTCCTATGCTAGGAGCTGACCTTTTATTTTTTGTATTTATAAACTAAATGAGTAGAAATTACTGTAATTGTTATTTTTAGCACATAGGATGAAAATTGGTGTGCGAAGCACGCAATGCTCTGTGTATTGAAAATTCTGCCAATACGAGGGTTGGCGTGCAATGCACTGTGCGTCGGCCGCTTCTCATAGTGTTCAGTGTCAAGCTCACATGTGCGTCCTTAGCAGTGAACGTGATTACAACAAAACCCAAAATTCTATTTACAACCATTAAATAATTCTACCACGCAGCTGAACCGCTGACGTGAGTTGGACGAATTTTTTAAATTAAGTTTATAGGCCTATGTTTTAGGGTTTCAACCAACAATTTGGGAAATAGGTCTATTCACGACGCGACGGTGCTGAATAGCTGCAAAATGGTTCACACGTCATTCCGCATATTGGGAGTATCTTTAACACACAAAGCATTTCGTGCTTCGCACGCCATTCCCCGTATTGAAGATTATCTTCAATACACAATGCATTGCGTGCTTCGCACGCCATTCCGCATGTTGGGAGTATCTACAATACACAATCCATTGCGTGCTTCGCACGCCGACCCCACTCTAAAATCCACCACATGTCTTTAAACCGGGTACTTTCGTGGTATTTTACGTTTTGATCGATTTTGGAGGGAACCAAGCGAGCTATAAGGTCGCGTAAAAAAACAAAATGTGCAGAATAACATCCTTCATTTATAGTTGTAATAAAAAAATGTTTTTATAGAAATGAATTTATAGCCTATGTTACTCAGGGGTAGTGTAGCTATTTATTAGTAAAACTATTTTTTCAATCGGTTCATTATTTCCAGAGATTACCACCTACATACAAACAAACGATGTTTGTATTATAATACAGTAAACTTTTATCTTTCCTTCTGGCTTCGCACGCCAACCCCACGGTAGAATCCACCACATGCCCTTGAACCGGGTACTTTTGTGGTATTTTAAGTTTCGATCGATTTTGGGGGAACCAAGCGAGCTACAAGGTCGCGTAAAAAACATAATGTGCAGAATAACATCCTGCATTTATATTTGTAGAAAAAACGCAAAAACAAATTAATTCTCGTAGGAAAATCTAAAAAAATAGTTACTTCCGGTCAAAAAACGTGCTTCTGGTTGTTGGATTTTTTTGGCTAACGAACTCGTCCGAGCGACGTAGACAACCAACATGTGTACCAAATTTGAATCAAATCGGACTTAAAATGCGGCCGCTAGAGTTCGAACACATATATACATATATATGATTTTTAATGACCATGATCGGTGCTCATTTGCTACTCCCGACCTTGGGTCTTACCATAAGGGCCACTGCAATAGCTCAATTTTCCTAAGGAAATTCGCTAATAAAGCCCGGCAAAGTCTACCACTCAGCAGCCTAGATATTCTAGCTCGTAAATCGCACTCGACAACCAATCCCCGTCCAAATAGGTTGGAACCTTTCACTTTCTCAGTTTTGTACACGAGCTATAAAAAAAAACACGCGATAAAACTTCGCCAATTAATCGCAATCCCGATCCGGACCGTTAAACGTGACTTTCTTTTCGCCGATATGTCGGGATCAGCAACCAACGCTCCCTAGAGGATCTCGATACAACTAAATGCTGTGGACGCTGTCGGTATTCAGTAGTCGGTAGTCAGTGAGCCGAACCCAGTGGAATACAGAAGTCGTGTGACCATGCGCGCGTGTTGTTAGTGATAAGTGTGGCCGTGGATAAAACAAAAGTGTTGTGAATTTAAAGATACGGTGAGTGTTGTCAAATTTATTTAATCATTGTTGTAAATAGCGTAAGTTAATGAAATTAACATCGTGCTTCTTCCACGAAGCCTTCACGAATTGTAACCGACATTTTTAGGTTAGATTGTTTAATAAATGGTACTAAATATTGTTTTTTGGTTTACGAATATAATTTTAGCTTGGTTACAATAATTACAGAGATTATTACCGGGTTTTATTGAAGAAAAAAGACGGTTCCTATGCCTGTGCCTTTTCAATAATGAGAAAGACAAAATTCCAGTAGGCGTTGCATTTCATCTGGCATTAAATTAGCGCTCGCAATCGCTATTGTCAGGCGTATTGAAGTTTGAATAGATGAATAATTTATTTTCAGTTTTCTAATCTTAAAATAGTTTCTACAACGAGCGCATACCGTCACGTCCCTTCTACGATAATTTTGCATCTATGAATGAATAATGTAGCCTATATCTGATTCCTACCTTTGTAAGTATGGTTTGGTTAGTTGGTAAAGTGTTATTAACGGACTTCCATAGGAAAAATGAGCTATCGCAGTGGCCCTTATGGTCGGGAGTAGCAAATGAGCACCGATCATGGTCCCCAGAACACGTTTTGGGCCCAGATCACGTTTTAAGGTGCCGTTAAAAAAACCGTTTTATATATGTGTTCCCACTCTAGCGGCCGCATTTTAAGTCCGATTTAGTCCAAAATTTGGTACACACGTTGGTTGTCTACGTCGCTCGGACGAGTTCGTTGGCCGAAAAAATGCAACAATTGGAAGCACGTTTTGTGACCGGAAGTAACTATTTTTTTTCCTACGAGAATGATTTTTTTTAGAGATTTTTCTACAAATATAAACGTAGGATGTTGCTCTGCACATTTTGTTTTTTTACGCGACCTTATTTCTCGCTTGGTTCCCCAAAATTGATCGAAAAGTAAAATACCATAGAAGTACTCGGGTTCAAAGCCATGTGGTGGATTATACCGTGGGGTTGGCGTGCGAAGCACGCAATGCATTGTGTATTGAAGATACTGTCAATACGGGCGTTGGCGTGCGAAGCACGCAATGCTTCGTGAATTGAAGATAGTCCCAATATGCGGAATGGCATGCGAACCATTTTGCAGCTATTAAGCACCGTCGTGAACAGACCTATCACCCAAATTGTTGGTTGAAACCCTAAAACATAGGCCTATAAACTTAATTTTAGAAATTTCCTCAAGTCACGTCAGCGGTTCAACTGCGTGTTCGAATTATTTATTCTGTATACACAAGTCATCCATCGTGGAAAATATTTAAATTAACACGAACAACCCATCATTATAGACCAACAGATTTGAAAGTATTTGAGCGCAGTTAACTCCTATTCTTGATCTAATGGGCATACTGTTTGCTTTGGATTGTTTACCCCCCCCCCCCCCCCCCGACAACCTTGTTTATTGTTGACACAGTTAACACAATTAAATATGCAGAAGTTTAAAACAAACATGATGTCATCATTCTCAAGCTGTGGGGGGAGGGGGGTCACGGAAACGCAATGAGTAAATGCTAATTCAAACTGTAAAAGTACTCCCGTGTATTTATATTTACAACTCGGTCGTTGAGGATTGTACTACTTTCCACTCTCTGGGATTAATTGAAGGTAAAAAGTACAGATGTTTTACTACCTACTAAACAAACAGGTCTACTGTGCACACGGATTCCGACAGATGATCTCGTGTTTTCGCGACAGATACGCTAATGACCCAAGGGCGTATCGGAACGGCCTATGTTAAATTCCAAACGCTAATGAAAATGTTCACTCAGTTTTGGCCAGTAATAGTCATCTCAAACTATTTGATGCATAAGTATGTATTAATCTAAACAAATTCAAAATCGTGTCTAACCTTTACGTTGTATTCGGTAGTCGTCAATGAGTCGTAACTTTTTTTTCTTGCAAACAATATTCTTCCCACATTGCTAGCCTTCTCAACTTCGACAACTAGTTTGACTGCGCATACAACACATTTGCCACTGTTTGACCATCACTCAAACTTACTTCAGAAAAGATACTTCCGAAGTCACATAAGCTAAAGGACATTTGATAACAATACGAGTGATCTTTCATTTAAATTCGTCCAATAGAGTATTTCTGTCATACAGCCAAGTGAAACACGACCCCAGTATATCGAATTACTTCATTACGCAAGATTATTTTCGCTTCGCTTGTGTACCAGATTGATATCAGATCACTTTCTCAATGATTGTGCGCATCAATTTGCACACCAAAAGAAATAATTTTGGAAAATATAGATTTTAAGTGTTTAAAATGGACAAAATTCGGGGGTTCATTCCCAGGCCAACTCCCAGATAAAACAGCTGATTTTAATCAAAGCTTAGCAACAAAATTCTAGGTTAGGCCTATACTGGAGCAACACAGGTTTGTTGAATGCATTTACATTCATTACCATACATTGGCGGATCCAGGGGGGCTGTGGGGCTGTGGGGCTGCAGCCCCCCCTTTGGGTTATTATATTTTTGTTTAATCGTCTAAGTGGCAGACTGCTCAATAATTGAGTAGTCTCAGACAACACAACTTGTAACGAATATTTCACCCACTAAATATTATCACATCTCAATAAAACAAAAACCATTGGAAAGAAAATGTTTTAAACTTCAATTTTTGTATTTACAAATTTCTTCTAAAAAGTATATTTACATATGTAATCATCGTTGTAAAATTGTAGTTGCCTAAATCAATATTGATGCCGCGCTAGAAAGCATAAGGAAATGACTCAAACTCGTCACTTTTTAAAGGCACATAATCGTTAGACAGACTTGTTTTGATAAGAAGATAAGGACACCACTGGATTTGTGAAAATTTTAACTTTCTACCACGATCTTCTAATCATTCGTCACTCTTATAGTTTCTTAGATATGAATTTGTCTGTAAACCCTTGCCATTGGACAGTTTAAAAAAAATGAGAAAGCACATTTTGCAATCGACGTATCTATTACAAATCTATATGCAGTATTCGTATAATCATTTTTATATCGATTTGAAGTGCAAGTTCTATATTTTCGTTTAATATAAGGAAAACCCGGTTTAGTGTTAAGAACTATTCGGGTATTTCCGTGAAA
Source organism: Philaenus spumarius (assembly GCA_018207615.1). Lineage (NCBI taxonomy): Eukaryota > Metazoa > Arthropoda > Insecta > Hemiptera > Aphrophoridae > Philaenus > Philaenus spumarius. Next base: position 191,687 of record JAGFPH010002266.1, on the reverse strand, counting down.
TAATATGTAGGGCCTACATCAACGTCCTAGACCGTTACCTATTCCTGTCTGGCTGGAACTGTAGTATACTATACATTTATTTTGTGAGAATTTTGTTTAGTTGTTGTAATTTAGTGAAATAAGTTTTTAGAATAAATCTATTTACAATTTTCAAGTATAAAGTTCAATTCTACGGTTTATGCTCTACAATTTGTTATAGGCCTAATAAAACTTTTATTTTTGGGTAAAGCATATAATCCTTAACTCCTATTCAAAATGGGTGATTGTGAAATAGTCTAAAAAGACGTTTTCAAGCTCTGTATTCCAAAAAAATTATTCTATACCCCCTCCCCCCCCCCCCGGATAGGAAGACAGCCCCCTCCTTGAAAACCGGCTGGATCCTCCCATGTTACCATAGGAACCAACTTCGAATCATTTAGAGACGGTTAATTATTTCCCTGCCCTAATCAATCGCCATTCCCGTGAAAATATCATAGTATACAATAATTTGTTTTCATTTGCTTCGCCACGGGGGTTGGTAAACGAAGCGATCTGGGGGTGGAGTCCTCTAGTGATATATAAAAATCCAACTCTAAACTAACTTTATACAGAATATATAAAAACACGATTGTATTCGAATGCAACGTTGTGTCAAAATGTTATAGGATTTTGTAAAGAACTTCCGGAGATTTAAGATTTTGAAAAAAAACAACTTATACATTATTATTTATATAGGGTGTCCCATAAGTAAAGCGCCAAACTTCGGGGAATGGTTCTATGGGTCAAAATAAGAAAAAAAGTTAATATAAACACAGAACCGAAAACGCTTCGTTTTCTAGATATTCGCCATTTTGTTTTTTGTACAAAATAATTCTTATCTAGAGAACGGTTTGACTGATTGAGTTCAAACTTGGCATTAAGTTTAACCTGACAATGATATATCTCAAGGAAAATAAGAGATTGAATCCAATCATGAGTTTCAAAATGGCGACTGAAAATTTCAAACCTAAATTACTCAAAAACCGTATATTTTAACAAAAAATGTCAAGACACCTTTTTTGTAGCCCCGCGAGTGGTGTAACTGTTGAAACAATCGGATGAAGGATATTAGCCAAATTAAAGATAATGACGGAAAATGTACATACAATATTGCTGTGTTTACTGTGTTGGTATAGGATGGCGGGTTGAATAAACCAAAAATTTAGTCTCTAATTATACTACTTTTGGGGAGTTGGACACTAACTATACTTTTGTAGAGGGTAGAGAGCCTGGTACACGCGTAAAGGGGGGACAGAGAGTCCAGCCGTTTGTCGGAAAAGGCACAGAATCATTGTTCGCCTACACGAAATATGTTTGTAGTCTACACTTCATTGGAGTGTACCCGGACTCTCCATATTACCACACGACAGCCTGCAAGTACAATACCTTTTTGTAGTAAGTTACGCCCTTGCTTTTATGAGTACTGTAACGCAATTGCCGACTATAGTATAGAATTATATAGTTGATTGATTGTAAAAAAAAGGAACCATGAATTTTTTAAATTAATAAATTACTCTCTTCACGCTCAGGCTACTGGCGAGCAGCGGTAGAATCTGGACAAAACGAATACCGTACGGAAATAATTTTTGTAGACATGACAAGGTTAAAAGTGTCACCTTGGAAGACGCTTTATAGGCGGCAAGTTTTAAATAAACAACCACTTCATTATAATTCCTTTCTGATTGCATTTCAAATAATTCGATCACGCGGCAGAAACGCTGACGTGAGTTGAGCGAAATTTCAAAATTGAATTAAGTATGTTCCAGGGTTTCAACCAACTATTTGGGAAATTGTTCTACTCACGAAGGCGTTGAATAGCTGCCTGCGTGTTCAAAATATATGTACTGCAAGTAGAATCTGTTCACACCTCGGACTCCAACCCCTGCTTCATTCCGTTTCCGCCTTGACCTTGCGGCCAAGAATTTTGGTTGCGGCCAAGAATTTTGGACTGTTTCGTTTCGCTCGCAGCGGACAGAGTTTGTATCCCGGCGGCCGTCGGCAACCGAATCTACCCCGCGGTAAAATTCCCCTCTCGGATTTGAACAAAGTAGTTTTATGGTATCATACGTTTTGATTAATTGTGGGAGAACTGCAAGGTCGTGTAAAAAAACAAAATGTGCAGAATAATCTTGTACGCTAATTTTGTTTACACAAAACCCCCAAAAAATTGATTCTACTTCGAAACATACAAAAATTACATTTTTTCAATTTTTTAATAGTAATTTTTACGGAAATGATAATTTATTAGAACAGAAGCACTTTGATCTAAGTTTGGCAGTGGGGGTAGCTGTGACCTGTACATAATGAAAGAAATAGATCGAAATATACACGCAATATCCCCAAAATTTGTCCACAGAATCCGTAATTTTTATATTTTCTTAATTTTTTAACAGGAATTTTATATATTTTCGGAATAAAAAGTAGCCTAAAATATTCTCTGAAATGTCTTCTAAGTGTTAATGGAAGTTTCGTCAAAATCGGTTCAACCATTCTGAAGATTAGCCCGGCCAAACAGACGGACAACAAATAATGTATAAACGTGTGTTTAGGTTATGGCAATGTGTAAATAACCATATGAGCTTAGAAAAAAGCTTATATTTTGAAATTACAGACAGACACTCAAATTTTATTTATATCTATGTATAGTGTATAGGCAACGGACATAAGTAACGTAACAAAACCAAAAAGAAACAATAAATCAATGAAGAGTAAAACTTTTATCTATATATATATATATATATAAAAGCAAAATACCACTCACTCACTCACTGACACACTCAACACGATTTCTCAAAAACTACCTAACGGATTGGAATGAAATTTGGTATGTAGCTTCCTCTAGGGCCATAAGTGTTCACTAAAAAAAGGGTTTTAAAAAATTGGAAATTTTAGGGGGGGTTTGGGTGGTAAAAATTACTAAATAACGATTTCTCCAAAATTACCGAACAGATTTGAATGAAATTTGGTATGTAGAATCCTCTAGGGCCATAGGCGCTCGCTAAGAAAGGGTTTCAAAGAATTCGAAATTTTAGGAGGGGATCAAAGTTATTAAATCACGATTTCTTCAAAACTACCGAACGGATTGGAATTAAATTTGGTATGTAGCTTCCTCTAGAGCCATAGGTGCTCACTAAGAAAGGGTATGAACAATTTCGAAATTTTAATAGGGGTTTGGGGGGATGAAAGTTACTAAAATCATAATTTCAGATCTTTTATTATTACGACAATAGTGCTTTTATTATTTAAGATCTATATATATAAAAGCCAAATACCACTGACTGACTGAACACTTAAAAAGAATACAATTACGTTAAAACGAATGAAAATACCAACCACCACGGGCAACGCCGTACGGGCCGGCTAGTACTTCATAGAATTTCAGCACATTACAGTTAAACTTCCATTGTTACTGTTACCCGAAGCTGTGGATCTGCAGACCAGGTGTCTGTCCCACTTCTCAGCAGAGGTCGGCCTTGCTAACCGAAGCAAAGTGTTGCTGGACTTAAGGCCAAACAAAAACCTGAAGCTCGCACTTTCTCGTGTACTTGTCAACGCGCCACGCGCCGATATGGCGTACCTTGACCTACAGAACAGCGAACTCACAGTACAGGATAACTAGCCATTGTCAACTATCTAACAGCCATTGACAAACATTGTTTTCTTATTCAAATCCAAAACACTTTCTATGAAAACACTAAATCAATGCGGATCTACTTTGGTTGAAATATATAATTATTAGTAAGTCCCCGTGGAAAATCGTAGGCAGATTAATATGATACACATCAGAAATACATACTTAAAAAATAAAAAACACTGTTTAAAAACAACAGACTTAATCTAGCCTACCTATGCTGATGGGGATTTTTAATTCGGTAATTGTGTACAATAATAAGGATTATACAACTGTAGGCCTATTTGTTAAAATTTTGTACTTTATACTCATTATTATATCTAAATAAAGATACAAATATTTAACTTTTAATTGATTTCTAATTTCATATTGATAGATCAAATGATTTAGAAGTTATTAATATTATAAAGAAGAAATTAATAATCGAATATGTTTATATGTTATACGAAGATGTACGAATGTTTCCGAAGTTAAACGAATGGGTGTCTTCTTTAAACTTGTATAAATTAATATATTGATAGTAAAAGGTTGTATTGATATTCATTTTATAATCTCAAAGCAAATCTTAAAACGTATTAAAGCCCATATTAGTTCTTTAAGAACTATATTTTAAGAAAATAAACTTCACAAGGCTTATATTGACTAAAGTTGTAAACATAACCCCAAAATTTAAACATGATGTTATTTAGCTTCAAAAAATGCAATTATTAAAATAACGGGTAATTAATTACCTTATTTTAACCGTCGAACACTCTAAAATATATCCTTTCTGGATTACCGGTTTCGGTGGTTCGTGCCATCATCAGATCAACCTCAAAAATGATTCATTCCACTATTGTGGAACACGTCGTAATAAACTATACACAATTAACATAAAACTTTAAAAAACACAAACACTTGAATAAATCACTTCAACTTCGCATATCACATGAGGACTCCTTTACACAGTCATTTCATGGAGGGCATGTGTACAACTGTCGTTTCAAAGTAATGCACAATCAAGGTTCTGGAAAATTATATTTGTATCATAACACCAAAACAGGTTTATTAATTTGTTAATATTAGGAATAAGTAGCTCGCATGTTATTTTCCATAACTTTGATTGTCCATTACTTGGAAACGAAGCAAGATAACTAAGCTCTAGTTTGCGCAGTCTGTTTCTCTTTTAAAAAGCTCTTCAATGGTGTATTTATTACATGACCTACTTTTACATTTGAAATTGTTAACCCCCTTACCGCCTCAAGCTCCTAAAATCGTAGAGGTTCAGAAATGTCAAAAAACATGTCCTGTTATGCAGCACAAGATGTATACAAAGTTTCGTTTACTTATTTACAGTAACAAAAGCAATGAGGGGAGTTAAGGGTCTTGACCTTGCGTAAAACAGCAAAAATATGCACTTCGTGCTAACGTGTTTCCTACGCCGTTTTGCAACCTAAAAATTTGTGAAAAATCTTAAATTGTTCTTAAAGGCTTTGTGCTTTTGTCTTAGGCCTATATATTTCATAATTATTGAAAGATATCGACGGCAACTCCTTTTAATCAGCAGTTTAACTGAGTAAAAATCGATTATTTTTAATGCATTTTTTTGGGAGTTTTAAGCAACAATTTTCATATTTTAAGCTAACACGTAAAAAATATAAAGCCTTCTTTATAACTTAAAGTAGTTTCCCAGATTATTAATTTATAAATCCGAAACACGTTTATTACGAATGCATGTTTCAACGATTTTGCGGCTTGAGTCAGACCTTTTTATTAAAATCATACTGTACACTCGGGAGTTTTCTTCAAGGTTAAGAAGAGCCTTAAAGGGACTTTATGAACGCTCTGTGTATGTATCAAGACAATAAGCGAGAAGTGGTCACCTCAGTTTACCTCCAGTTGAAACTATGCATATTTACGGACGTCTCAATTCAACGAAGAAACGTTTTCACTTTCAATAAAATATTGCGATTCTTGTCCAACTTTGGATCGGCCGTACTGTACACAAGAGCATGACGTAAAATTCCTCCATAAAAGCGATGCATTGGTGTCCATTAAGCCAGAAGTGGTTTTTGTTTTGATGTTTACAAATCTTAAATTAGTCCCGTTGTACAAAAGTTTCTGTTCTTGGAAAATATAAAATCGGTCGATTACAGTAATTAAGTTATAATACAGTTTATGATGACTTAAACCGAACTGTATTTATTGGGGTAATTTAATTGAGACATTGCTTTTACGAGCCAATCTAGTAACGCTCCGTAGGATTGGACCGAGTGTACACCTGCAGCCGCACCTACATACAGCTTGCATCGACTCTAATCCCAGCTTTAAACACAGCTCGGGTGTATAACGTTATCATTTCATATAAACCGAACGTATAACACTCGCTTTCAATAAAACTAAATTATTTACGACCGTATTTACTTTGATTGTAAAGAAGATTTTGATTCTTAATGGTTGGAAACAATTTGGTCTCCGAATTCACCCACAAACGAAAACGACGAACATTACACCAACCGAACGCTCTTACAAAAGTAGGTTTGTAACGAGAAAATAAAAAACTAATCTAGCAAACATTTTTTCAGTAAAATGAAATAAATTTACGCAGCCTCTCTCCCGAGAGGTTGGCCTACTGTGTGACCCACCTTTCGCCTGCATGCAAGTGAGAATCACCCATAGAACTATATAACAGGTATATATTTATAGTTCTTTGGAAGCACCACACACTAAAACATCCACCCTCTCCCCCACGGACATGCATTTGAAAGAGCAGTAGCAGCATCTAAGTAACTCCCTAACGGCTCCAATCTAACCCTTACTGAAACATATTTGTTTAGTGGCATGCACAGAGAAATTATAGTTAGTTTTATATCCAAATCAGTTATTTTATTTCTAACTAGCTGGCCCGATAAGGCTTTGAACGGATAGACAAATCAAAGTTTAATGTATATTAACAACAACAAAAAATTATATCAATAAATATATTACAATATGTATTTCTTATGGGAATGTTTAGTAACATTGACCCCCTAAAATTTCGAATTTTTTAAAACCTTTCTTACCGACCACCTAGGGTCCTAGAGGTAGCTACATGCCAAATTTCATTTCCAATCCGTTCAGTGCTTTTGGAGAAATCGTGATTTAGTAACGTTAACCCCCCCCCCCTAAACCCTCCCTAAAATTTTGAAAACCTTTCTTACCGAGCACCTAGGGTCCTAGAGGTAGCTACATGC
>JAGFPH010002266.1:146522-168226 GCA_018207615.1 Philaenus spumarius | reverse complement strand
CCCTAAAATTTCGATTTTTTTTTTAAACCCTTTCTTAGTTAGCACCTTGGGTCCTAGAGGAAGCTACATACCAAATTGCATTCCAATCCGTTCCGTCGTATTAGAAAAATCATGATTTAGTAACTTTGACCCCCCCCCCCCCCAAACCCCCCCTAAGATTTAGAATTTTTTTAAACCCTTTCTTAGCGAGCACCTATTGCCCTAGAGTAAGCTACTCAAATTTCGTTCCAATCCGTTCAGTAGTTTTTGAGAAATCGTGATCAGTGAGTCAGTGGGTTTTGGCTTATATATATATATAGGCCTAGATAATAAATGTAGTAAGATCCGTTTACTGAGGTTAATGTGTTATAGTGCAAACGCAGGCTATATTACATGTATTGAGGCTAGAAACCGTTGAAAATGTTTACTTTTAAAAACAAATTTGTTTACTGCATTCTTCAGAAGAAACCACTTAGGCATACAAACAACAAACTATATCTAACAGTGTATATTGCCGTTAGGGGTTCTCAAAATGGTAAATAAATGTACAGAGCCTACAATTAAACATTTTACTTAAAGACCTGAAATACATTTTGGAAAACAAAACTAAAGATCTTACATTTTAACTGTAGGCTTATTTAAATCAACTATTTTGGCGGCACAAATGTTTAAAATACAGTCGTTTAGGCAAAACTATATTACTGTTGATTGAGACAAAGCAAAACTGTTAATTACTTTACAATTAACTTAACTTTTCATCACCAGTAGGCCTATATTTGTACATTAACAGAAAACTCAAACTTTTGCGATCCTATTGAAACGGCAATAGTATTAAAATAGGAGCGGGGATAGTACTTAAGTAGGAGAGTAATTTAATAAATATTATTACTATTAGCTAAAGAGAAAACTATTCGATTGATTTCAAACAAATTTGCACCAAACATGTAGATTAGGCCTTTAGAGATGCACTAAAAAAGGTTTTGAAATTTTTTGAAAAAAAACCCTTTTTTGACCAAAAAACCCCCAAAAATCAGGTATTATTATTATTAGCTAAACGAGAATTTTTAGAAAGGTGCGGGTTATTTGCATATGGCAGGGTACATTAAGGGCTATAAATAAGCCAAATGTTATCAAAATCGTTAGAGCCATTTTTGTATGAAAAATAATAACTGATTTTAAGGGTTTTTTTTTGCCAAACCCGTTTGTCTTGCATCTATACAGGCCTAATTGACATGTTTGTTCGAAATAGATCTAATAGTTTTCTCTCTAGCTTTGTATACATACAGACAGATATTTTGTAAAAACCACTTTTTTGACTCAGGGAGTCCCAAACGGATATTTCCACAAAAACCTCAACACCGATTTTATGTGATCACTATACTTTCTCTATACTATAGTATAGTGAGAAAGTAAAAGTATAGTTCATGCGCAAGTTCGAGTAAAATCATGTACTCAGCTGGCAACAATAACCTCCCACTTCAGACATATAATATAACAGCTGTGTTTGCTCCTGATATGCAGTATTTCAACAAAACCTAGCCTAGATTATACTTTGGGGTTATATTTACAAGTTTACAACTTTATTGCAATCAAAACAAACTTCTTAAAATGTCTGGATATTGGTTGCTTTTGTATCTGAGTGATACAACTAATGTAGACACTATAACATGGTGTATGACCGGCTTTGAGGTTAAAAATCGATAAAAATATGTGTACATTAACAATCATTTTAGTTTTCTTCATTCTTGACGGCCTAAAAATCAACTTAGGCCTACAATCATAAAAGTATATTTTAAATTATCACTCTCTTGGGCTATTGTTATGAATTATTAGTGAATTTCCATAGGAAAATGAACTATAGCAGTGGCCCTTATGGTAAGACCCAAGGTCGGGAGTAGCAGATGAGCACCGATCATGGTCCCCAGAACACGTTTTGGGGTGTCATTAAAAATCATATTATATATGTGAAGCACGCAATACATTGTGTGTTGAAGATACTCCCAATACGGGGGTTGGCGTTCGAAGCACGCAATGTTTTGCGTATTGAAGATACTCCCAATACGGGGATTGGCGTGCGAAGCACGCAATGCTTTGAGTATTGAAGATACTCCCAATATGCGGAATGGCGTGCGAACCATTTTGCAGCTATTCAGCACCGTCGTGAATGGACCTATTTCCCAAATTGTTGGTTGAAACCCTAAAACATAGGCCTATAAACTTAATTTTGGAAATTTGCTCTACTCACGTCAGCGGTTCAGCTGCGTGGTCGAATTATTTGCCAGTTTTGACCTGCCGAACAACAAGGTAAAGTCGGTAGAATGGTCGCAAGACAGCCTGTATATCATCCTAGCTTAACATTTTCGTTAAACTCATATTCAATGCTAAAATTTTATTTCGATTAGTTTCTTCATTTAACGAAGCTCCCATGTCTATGTTGTTTTAACCAGACTGTACCAACACTGGGACTATATTATATATATATATAGGTCTAAGGTTACTGCATTACGATACCCTAACATTAACACAGGCATTGTTTCTATTTATAACTACTGTTTGATAAGATGCAAAGGTTGGCAAACAAAAGCTTTCTTCTGCTTCTTCTTATCTTAATGATATTTAGTTAGCAGTGTGATACCAGGTGTTGTTAACAGCTGATTCTGTTCTAGACCACGAAGAGTGAACGGGTTCACGTACACGACCGAGTTCGGATCCAAAGAGAGGATTAATAATAATATGGAACCTGCGTAAGTAATATTATGTTTGTGTTTGTTTAATAGTTTATTGTGGGTGTTGTCTGGGGGAGCGAAGCGACGTTCGTTCTGCGTTAGTAATAGGATATGATTTTAAGACTTAGAAGTAGCTTTATTGGAGGTGAAAATTTTATAATCTAATAGGCAACATTATATTCAACATGTAATGCCAAATAAGCCAACAACCGCCGAAGCACGTTTCTTGACAGAAAGTACAGTTTTTTTTAATTTTTCGTGCTAGAATAAAACGATTTTGGGGGTTTTAAAATTGCATGCCAAACCATTTTTGCAATGCCAAACCATTTCGGTGCGAGTGCAAGCAAATTTTAAAAATTCGCAAAATATAGTAATTGTACAACAATACAAAAGTGATCCACAGTTTTTTTGTAGAGAAAGGTTCAAAGAATTCATACATGCTAGTAAAAGATTAATTGATGTAAAATTTACAAAATTATTAGCTCAAGAAACAAAAAACGTTCAGGAACGAATGGAAAAAGTACAACTTTAGGCCTATATAACAAGTAGTAAACATTGTTTGTATTTTTTCAAAATGTAATGTTTTATAATTTCGTTCTAAATAGAAATGTATAAAAATATTTGTCAATTTTCAAATTTCTTATTTTGAAAACACCAGCTTTTATGTTCCTACTAGCTGGCCCGACCCGGCTTTGCACGGATAGACAAATCAAAGTTAAATGTATATTAACAAAACATATATTATATCAATAAATATATTACACTATGTATTTCTTATGGGGATTTTTTAGTTACTTTGACCCCCCAAACCTCCCCTAAAATTTCGATTTTTTTTTGAAAACTTTCTTAGCGAGCACCTATGACCCTAGGGGAAGCTACATACCAAATTGCATTCCTATCCGTTCGATGGTTTTAGAGAAATCGTGATTTTGTAACTTTGACCGCCCCCAAACCCCCCTAAAATTTCGAATTTTTAAACCCTTTCTTATCGAGCATCTATGGCCCTAGAGGAAGCTACTTACCAAATTTCATTCCGATCCGTTCGGTAAGTTTTGATAGATCGTGATTTAGTAACTTTGACCCCCCAAAACCCCCTAAAATTTCGAATTTTCGGAAACCCTTTCTTAGTGCGCGTCTAGAGCCTATAAATAGTATTAGTGTCAAATTTCATGTTTGTAGGCCTCGTGGTTTTGGAGAAACTGTGATGAGTCAATGAGTCAATGGTATTTGGCTTTTATAAGTATAGACTACAAGACTGCTAACAAAACTAGGCCTAGTTTGAATAGTAATGCTTTGCCCAAAAATAAATTATTATAAGAAATTGTAGAGAATATATCATAGAATTTATCTGTATACTTGTAAATTCTCATTTTGTAAACTTAGTTCACATTGTATTACTTGTTCCACAAATTTAGAATAAACTGTCAAAAGTACTCGCGGATCGAGCGTATACAATAAGACCGTTAAAAGTCGCGTAGGAACAAAGCTTGTACGGACAGTGCCAAGTAGCGTGAAGCGTCACTTGAGCATGCGCTATAACGTCTTACCCTCTCCTAATCGGCTGTGAGTCTTCAGTACAGTCACCACCAAAAAGTGTTGATACACGATCAACACAACTACATAGCAGACGTGAATTAGGTAGGGCAAGCGGCTCTGACTGTACTCCGCCGCGAGAGGGGAAATGTGGTGGGAGCCGGCGTATGAGACTTGCACACCCCCTCTTCGCGTTCCATCCTAATCGGCGCTATCTGTACAACGTTCTCTAGGCGTTGTTGAATTCAACAAAAGTCTGTTTTTCCCACTGCTGTACGAATAACATATTACCAGTAAATCTAGTTTACTTAACACCAAACGAAAGATCGAAGTTTGGCCTACAAAACGATATAAAAATATCTGTACAAATATATCGAGTTGCAAGAGATATCTCGAATGCAAAATGTGCTGTTTCATTGGTTGAAAACTGTCCAATTGCAAGGGTTTACAAAAACCTTTATATTTTCGAAACTATAAGAGTGACGTCTGATTGGAAGGCAGTTTTAGAAAGTTAAAATCTTGACGAATCTTAAGAGATCTTTATATTATTGTCAACATATTTCTGTCGAGCGTTATTGAGCTTTATAGAGAAGTGACAAAGTTTAGTCATTTCTTTCTGTTTTATTCGCGCGGCAATAGCTTTTCAGAAAACTATAATTTAAAACTATGATTACATATATAAATATACGTTTTAGAACAAATGTATCTTATCTTCTAAAGCGAGAGATAATTGTTTGTCTGCTAAATGGATCTGGAATCTCCGTCTAAGGATTTTTGATTTTTTGATTTTATATTAGGCTTTTGGCCACGAGAAATCGATTGGAAATGGTCACCAGTCTGGGAAAATTCGTTTTCTACGTCTTTTTATTAAATTAAAAAGTGAAATTTGTCCATTTTAAACAATACAAAGCACAGCTGATGCAAATGTTTTCAATGCCATTACAATAATAATCTGCTTTCTTTTAAACTGTATATTTTATTAGAGGTAAGCCTAATGTTGTATCTATTTATAGTTACCATGGCAACGAATACATAATAAACATACCCTTTATTTAGTTGTTTAATGTTATAGGCCTAACCTAAACGATGTTCACGGAAATTTGCAATAATAGTAGTTATTGACGTGAGCGAACTAGGCCCTAGGAATAAATCGATATTGAAATAATACTTTAATTTAGGCCTGACTTATTTCTGAGGCATAGCGTTGAGATTGTGGTTAATCCTTTAAACTGTATTTTTATTACAGGTAAGCCTAATGTTGTATATACCCTTTATTTAGTTGTTTAATGTTATAGGCCTACCTCAAAACTCAATAATCTAATATTTATTATTGAAATCATAGCCCTGCTTATAATCGAGCTTTAGCTCGGTCTCCAGGTACTAAATACAAATATTAAAGTTTAAATCATTTCCTTTCCGACGGTTTTTGTTTTATTGCGATTAGATGATTTTTAGTGGGTGTAATATTCAATAAAAAGTAGTCAATTGAGTAGTGCTAGACCTAGGCCAAGCGCCCTGAGTGCTCAAATTGAACACTCAAACAGTTGTAGAGTTAACAAATATATAAAGGAGAATATTCTGCACATTTTGTTTATTTACAAGACCGAATATCCCGTCTGGTTCCCCCAAAATCGATCAAAACGAATTTGCCCTTAATCCAAGGCCGTAAGCTCAAGGTGTCGCGAGTTTTTCCTCTGCGAGCAGAACGAAGCAGCGCGTGAGCCATGGAGTTGCAAACAAATTCTACCATTATATTTCGTAAATTTAGGCAGCTATTCAGCACTATCGTATGTAGAGTGATATCTCAAATAGTTGGTTGAATCCCTAAAGCACCTAAAGGTATTTGTGGAGATTCGCTCAACTCACGCAATGAGTACAGAAAAAATAATTCGACCACGCAGCTGAACCGCTGACGTGAGTTGAGCAAATTTCCAAAATTAAGTTTATAGGCCTATGTTTTAGGGTTTCAACCAACAATTTGGAAAATAGGTCTATTCACGACGGTGCTGAATAGCTGCAAATTGGTTCGCACGCCATTCCGCACATTGGGAGTATTTTCAATACACAATGCATTGCGTGCCTCGCACGCCAACCCCACGGTAGAATCCACCACATGGCTTTGAACCGGGTACTTCTATGGTATTTTATGTTTTGATCGATTTTGCAGTAACCAAGCGAGCTATAAGGTCGCGTAAAAAAATAAAAATGTGCTGAATAACATCCTACATTTATATTTGCAGAAAAAACTCAAAATAAAAATTCATTCTCGTAGGAAAAATCTAAAAAAATAGTTGGATTTTGGCTAACGAACTCGTCCGAGCGACGTAGACAACCAACATGTTTACCAAATTTGAACCGAATCGGACTTAAAATGCGGCCGCTAGAGTGCGAACACATATATACATGATTTGTATTTTTAATGACACCCCAAAACGTGTTCTGGGGACCATGATCGGTGCTCATTTGCTATTCCCGACCTTGGGCCTTACAATAAGGGCAACTGCAATAGCTCATTTTTCCTATGAAAATTCGCTAATAAGAAGCGCAACGCTTATGGAGCCCGGTTGGTTGCCGCCAGGCAGCGCAGGCTGAAAATGTCCACCCGTCTATGACACATCAACTCTCCACTCACACGTGTCTTACCGACGACAGTACCGCTCTCGCTACATAGCGGCTGCCCCGCTAAGCTTGTCAGATTCAAATTGAACTAGGCTGAATCTTTAACACGGGCGTTTTTTTCTTACAAGTTCTGTATTCAGTGATTCACGTCAACGGTTCATAATTTAAATATATTATCTGTTATTGTAAGAGTCGCTCATCTTAGCGCATGCGTGACATTGGACGATTTTCGTGCCAATATTCCGTTAGCAATGCGACTGCGAGACGTGGCATGACCGAATACCATATACTACGTGCTGATCTTGACCCCGTTGGGACGGTAGAAAGCTGTGAGCTCTATTTGGGATAGTCGTTCGCTTCCTGGTCCCGCAAGTACTTTGATTCAATACAGGGGCGGATCTTGGCATGTGCGACCTGTGCCACCGCACAGGACGCCATCGGCACCGGGGCGCCATGGTGATGGAAAAAAATTGTGGTACTTGTAATTGGAAAATAAGGAGAATAATAGAAAATATTTTTTTTCTAATATTCCATATATTATAACAACAAAAGTGCATGAGGCGGCAGGAAACTAAAAGTGTTGGGGGTGGGGGGCACGCACGGCGTATACTTCCGAAAATCCGAGCCGGCCGGTCTCCAATCCCGCCGGAAGCGGAGCAACAGCGAGTCTGTATTTAAAAATAGTTGCATAGTTTCTGCGAAGCGGAATGAGGCGCCCCACTCCGCTGTCCTGAGTGGTGGGATGTGTATGGAGGAGTATTTCACCCCCACCGAGCCCCACCTGTCACCACACAAAATTCCATATAACCTCCTCAAATCAGCCAATCAGCCATCAAACTTTTTAGTAACCACATTATCGGCATAATCTATTGACTGATATGAGAAATAGACCCATTACTGTAAGTTCCAATAATTAACATGTCGCAAAAAAAAAAAAAAAGCCTTCGGGTAATTTTTATAGAAAAATAAAGGCTGATATTGAAAAAAAGACCAACAGCAGGCTAAAGCATTAAGCAAATTTTTCCGTGGTGCCTCTGGATCAGCTGATGCTGAAGCTGGATCCTCAGATGATGACGTGCTGAGATTACAATCTTAAAATTATGAACTTGGGGATTGCATGTAAAAGAGAATATCATTTTAGTACCTTTTATTATAAACGCTGTTTAGCAAGTTACAATACTAACTTTGTGCTAAAATTCGCCAAAAATATTAAATTAACCCCAATCCAAAAGTGTTCTGTACCTTTTTTATAGAGAAAGGTTCAAAGAATTCATCTATATGCAATTAAAAAATGTATTGACACAAAACTGTTAAAGTTATAAGCTCAAGAAACAAAAAATGTTCAGTAACGAAAGGAAAAAGTTCAACTTTAGGCATGGCTTTACTCGTATTTTTTCCAGTACCGGAACGCTGCCGAACTAAACGAAAATACTCCCCCGGAAAATTTTTGAAATGTTCACTTCTGAAACCCCTATTTTACGTATACCTTTGGCTAGTTAAAGGGTGTAGATAATTTGCTTACTTTTTATAAGAAAAGTAGGCCTACACACGTATTGTACAGTAACTATTTTTGTACTTGTACATAGCACATAGCAAATTTTAAAGGCACATATAATTTTAAGCAAAAACTTGGCAAAATGTCTCTTTTTTAGTTAATAACCTTTATCATACATTTAAATCCTCGGTAAAAGACTATAAACCTAAGCAATTTTTATGTATTTTATCAAGAAATTACTTTTCTTACACAAAAACAATTAAACACAAGCAAGCTTTAGGCTATCACACAAAAACACGCACGCTAAATCACCCCCTGCGGCCAATGTACCTACGTTAAAATATGTTTCTCTTTCGGGGTGCCTTTCGACCTTGTATTTGTGACGGCCAGTGGCGGCTCGTGAGTAAAATGCTGGGGGGGGGGGGCACACACCACCGGGGTGTTTGAACATTTTGTGTATTTTAGAGAGTTTTTAAGGCAATCTAGGTATTAAATTTGTGATGCCATATGTTTCTGAAATACTTATATGTAAATCTGAAATACTCTACTTACACACCTTTAGTTATATTGCTTGTAGCAGAAGTCTACCCTTCTTTCCGACTCACTAGATACATCGCTCTGCGCATGCTCGGACGCCGTCCCAAGCTTTCCATAAGGCACAAGCTTAGACGCGTCATAGCACCAGCAGCCCCCACCACTACCACTCTTCATATAACTGCACGGTAATGGATTGGAACGTTCTGGCCAGCGTCCCACGGCTACAAATACAAACTTCTCGCGCTATTTTTGCGTATTTTTTCCTACATTTTCGATGTATGTGATTGAAAAAAACACTTTGGTTAATTAGATGTATAATTATAATTGAATGGGTATTTAATTTTTTTTTCTTTTTCAAATCTTTTGTAGGGGCGGCGTCCGAGAGCCCTTATGGGCAAGCCGCCACTGGTGACGGCGTTTGTTAATGTACATCCATTGTTTGTATGTATTCCGTGTTGTCCTCTCATTTGGGATATTTATTATTTAATTAATTAATCTTGAAATTAAATGAGTTATTCGAGAAGTATTAATCACTAAATGTGGTCCAAATTATATCACATTTGGTCTTATTTTGATTACAATAATCTCATTAATATACTGTATTATATAAACTTTTTTATGCCAAACAAGTTTATTATATAAAAATTAAGTATCGCTGGTTTTTAAACTTTTCGGCCACTTCGACGTTGAATCATCGGGCTCTTATCTGTAGTCGCGAGGCTGGTAAAAATATGTATGGTGCTTCCAAGATGTCCCATTTCGATTCCGAGCTGAGTTAAAATGTGGGAAACTTTACTGTAGTTGGCTCGCATAGTCGCAACGCACTGTACTGTAGTATTGTGGGTATATCTTGAGGTTTTTCGATTGGCGATTGGCGGACGTAAAATTCTGAACTTAGTGTTGAATTAATGTGATTGAGGGAGTGGATGGTCCAGTGCAATGTTATAACAAAATGCACACAAAAATTCGGCACCAGTAAACGTCTGACTTTAGGCCTACATAACAAGTAGTAAACATTTGTTGTAATTTGTTTCATAAGTGTAAAAAAGTTTCGTAATTTAGTTATAAATAGAACTGTATACAAATATTTACAATTTCAAATTTGGTATTTTGAAAATAACTGTTTTTATGTTCCTACTACAAGGCTGCTAACAAAACATACCAAAGTTGGAAATGTAATTTCGGAATATATGCTTTGACCAAAAATGAAAAATTATTATAACAAAATGTAGGGAATAAAATAAATCAAAGAATTAAACTGTCAAATTGTAAATTATCTTTTCAGAAAAGTGTTAGACTAAGAATTATTTTAATTTAGAAAGTGAGGTAAATCGCACCCATGCTGTGAATACAGAAGCGGTCGCCTATTACTGTACTATAGTCCGTCTCAACTTAAGTTGAGGCAAGGAGGGAGGGTAATTAGGGTCGGTCTCAACCGTCATAAAACTGACCCTTATTAATGCCGCCTGAGTGAACCTGTAGGACACTTTAGTATAAAATTGCAATTCTGTATGTCTTAAGTCAAAATGAAAAAACGATATCATATTTCGTTTTATGATATTTTCCAGATAATTTTGATACCAAATTTGATTACTTTTGGCCAACTTTGAGTGTACTAGCATTATAAACTTTCTTAGTTGAATCAACATTACTATTATAATTACCTTATGGCGATTCTGTCAAACAATCCTTGGTTGATGTGGTTAGTAGGGTATATCTTTCCACTTACATGACGCGTTTCGACTCTTTAATCAGTCATTATCAAATGCACACACGAATATACTTACAAACACTTAAACAACACAATTACAACACATTTTAAAACTTTTCGACATAAACACGGTCGACATATATTATCGGTGACCGTTCTCGAATGTCTTCGATCGTCAACTCATTAGTTAGTAATGTTAATTCAACTAAGAAAGTTTATAATGTTAGTACAGCTCAAAGTTGGCAAAATGTAATCAAATTTGGTATCAAAATTATCTGGAAAATATCATGAAACGAAATATGATATCGTTTTTTCATTTTGACTTAAGACATAATGAATTGCAATTTTATGCTAGAGTGTCCTACAGGTTCACTCAGGCGGCATTAATAAGGGTCAGTTTTATGACGGTTTTTACGACCCTAATTACCAACCCCCTTGCCTCAACTTAAGGTGAGACGGGCTATAGGGTTACCATAAGTTTGTCCAGACCAAATCCGGACACTAATATATAAGGGGCAATATAATACTATACTGGAGGCTTAAATGGCAAGAGAATCAATTAATCTTAACGAACCGCTTTGAAAATAGAAGTATGTTTAATGCTTACAATGAGTGAAAAATAAAAAAAATATATTTAAAATGCTGCAATGGTATCATATTTATACAAAATAACTAATTATTCCAATTACTTAAAATTATTGATTCAATAAACCAGCAAAGTAGATAGATGGAGGTCGATTATTCATTTGTTACTAGGTCTAGCTCCTTCCTCAGTTCTTTGATATTTTTCGGAAGACATAATTTCCGACCCATTCCTCGTGGCTTCATCATTTTTTTAATAAAAATTAGATGCTGTGTTCAGGATTTAAGTTAGCGGCGTATATTTGTCAGTTTTTTTCCCCCCTCCCCCCCGTGTCGGGGCGCCGGAACCATGCTTCGCACAGGGCGCCATTTACCCACGGTCCGCCCCTGATTCAATAAACAAAGATAGTCAAGCTTCCACTGTGATTATGTGCTCAGTCATACAAGTTTACAATACACCTCCCGTCTCCCAGCTGATATCTTTGCAGAAGAGTGCTGCCAATCTAATGTCTATTCCAAATATGTTTGGCCAATGACAAATAAACATACGATTCATGTTTCCTAAAATAATGGGTATACAAATATTTCACCACTTAGATTTAGGTAATCGAAACGCTAGTGGTTTTTTTCTTTTTGTACAAAACCTAAGAATTAATTTCAGCTTATAGTTTCGATGAAAAGTCTAACAAATCTATATATATAAAATCGAAATACTGTACCACTCACTCACTGACTCACTCATCACGATTTCTCAAAAACTACCGAACGGATTGGAATGAAATTTGGTTTGTAGCTTCCTCTAGAGCCATAGGTGCTTACTAAGAAAGGGTTTGAAAAATTTCGAAATTTTAGGAGGGGTATGGGGGATCAAAGTTATTAAAAACCGATTTCTTCAAAACTACCGATCACGATTTCTCAAAAACTACCAAACGGATTGAAATGAAATTTGGTATGTAGCTTCCTCTAGGGCCATAGATGCTTACTAAGAAAGGGTTTGAAAAATTTCGAAATTTTAGGAGGGGTTTGGGGGATCAAAGTTATTTAGAAACGATTTCTTCAAAACTACCGAACGGATTGGAATGACATTTGGTTTGTAGCTTCCTCTAGGGCCATAGGTGCTTACTAAGAAAGGGTTTGAAAAATTTCGAAATTTTAGGAGGGGTTTGGGTGGATCAAAGTTACTAAAATCATAATTTCAGATCTTTTATTATTATAAAAATAGTGCTTTTATTATTTAAGATATAGGCCTATATATATACCTATATATATATATAAGCCAAATACCACTCACTGACTGAACACTTAAAAAGAATATAATTACGTTAAAAATATTGAAAATACCAACCACCACGGGTCAGCTAGTAAATTAATAACTGCGGGCAAGTTAGGTCTGAAGAATCTGAACAATTCATAGCCATAGTTGGCCCACCCTTTAGTTTATGTTCCAGTTTGGTGAGTCAATGAGTTAATTAAATAATAGTTGACAAAGCTCATTCTCAGTGTATGGATGTCAGATGCAGTCTGTGGCCCAATAGGTTACAATGACTGGTACACTATTCATGTTGCCTCTAATTATTACCAGTAATTACCAGTAAAGACCCCCAATTGACTCCCAAATTTTTTCAAATTTTGGGGTATATTCACTTTGACACCATTTTTGAATTTCTCATCAAAACTTAGGATAGGAATGTCTGATAAAGTGAGGGGGTTATTATTAAGGTGAAGGAGCTAGGTGGAAAAAACGCCCATTTACATAATGCACTTTATCTCATGAATGCCAAGTCGTAGAGAAGTGATATAGATATCGTTGGATAGGCAATCATAAGGGCTATAAACCAGTAATTGGATAGGCAATCATAAGGGCTATAAACCAGTAATTTTATGTAAATATTGATTTGAATGATCGCCACTCATAATAAATAATTTGCATATAATTTGTTTGTTATTTCACAAAATATGGTCTTTACTGGCCCGTCGGCGTCCCACTTGTTATATCAAAAATACGTTCCACCAACTTCCCCTAAGTTACTGTACAAAGCTCCGAGTGAGAAGATCCGGTACAACAGCGAACCTACCAGCTGATAACATTTTCTGTTTCACGTCCACACCGCGTGTTCTAATTTGTCTTCTTCTATTTTTTTGTAAACATTCTTTGTTGGTTTATTATTTGTACACGCTATCAGCTTTAGACAACGCTGGCGTATAAATATCCAACGTAAAGATAACAACGTGTTACTGGTTGCGTCATCAGAGGCTGTGAAAACTGTAATAATTAATTAGAGATGTTTAATGGAAACAGGGTGTTTGTAAAGTCAAACGAACTTATTTCCCCACAAGCAGAGTGGCTGTGAGTAATCTGTACCAATCTGCTACAGAGGACGACCCACATACTTACTGGCTGACACTGTTTTCTCGTCTTCGTTAAGGGGGCGCTTACCCTGCCGCCATATTGAATCTGATTCCCATAAGAGCAATGCTACAGAATAAGTACTTTTTTTCCGTTAATTCGTGGAATAAATTTAAAATTTTGGTTTCATTTTGAAGTACTATCATATGCGGATGTTGATTGCCGAATACATTTTCAAAACCCGTGTTATTGTTTTCATAAACGTATGATATAAATAGTAAAAAATAGTAAACTTTATTAATTTTTTACTCAGTTGCAAAAAGAGATATTGCAAATACTTTATCAATCAACACCCACAATCTATTTTATTTTAAGAAAAAATACAGCTTTCGTTTTTTGCCAAAAACAACACAAAAATATGCTTAATAGTGAAGGTATGTTTTGGTTATTTAACATTGAAATTGGTACCCAACTTCGCCGTTTTGAATGTAGAGAGCCGAGCCTTAATCTACCAGTACAGGCCTTCATCTATCTTCTATATATATAAAAGTGAAAACCCACTGACTCACTCGTCACGATTTCTAAAAAACTACTGACTGATTCGAACTAAATTTGGTATATAGCTTCCTCTAGGGCCATAGGTGCTCACTAAGAAAGGGTTTGAAAAAATTCGAAATTTTAGGGGGGGTTTGGGGGGATTAAAGTTTTTAAATCCCGTTTTCTTCAAAACTACCAAACGGATTGGAATGAAATTTGGTATGTAACTTCCTCTAGGGCCATAGGTGCTCACTAAGAAAGGATTTGAAATAATTCGAAATTTTAGGGGGGGTTTGGGGGATTAAAGTTATTAAATCACGATTTCTTCAAAACTACCGATCGGATTGGAATGAAATTTGATATGTAGCTTCCTCTAGGGCCATAGGTGCTCAATGAGAAAGGGATTGAAAAAATTCGAAATTTTAGGGGGTATTTGGGGGGATAAGTTTGAAAAAGTTACTAAAATCATAATTTCAGATCTTTTATTATTATTATCAAAATAGTGCTTTTATTATTTAAGATCTATATTTATAAAAGCCAAATACCACTAACTGACTGAACACTTAAAAAGAATACAATTACGTTAAAAAGACTGAAAATACCAACCACCACGGGCAACGCCGTACGGGTCAGCTAGTAATGTATATATTTAAAAATTTTACAAATTGGTCTTCAGCTTTATAATCCTTGTATAATTGTACACATTTACCGAGTTAAAAATCTCCTCCGTAAACTACCTAACTAGGTAGGCCTAGATAAAGTCTGTTGTTTTTAATAGTATTTTTATAAACGATATATTTCTCATGTGTGTCTAACTAATCTGCCTGTGATGTTTCACGGTACTTACTAGCGCCTTTTATAAATGCAGTGTTAGAAATATATATATATATACTCACAGCTCTGTCAGTCTGTACAATCCTTGGAAGGTCTCTTTGTTCAGAGCTGACAGCTTGTTAATACCAAGATCACTGAAATAAAACAAGAATAAGTATGAACTTAGTATATCAAGAAATACAATAAAGTCTTTGTAAACGAATAAAAGGGGGGGTACAATTTATTGTTCTATGTGAAAAGGCCAGAATCATAACTTACATGACTCGTGAATTAGCGTGGATTGCTTGGAGAAATTGTTTGATGTATTTGAATGCTACATCCTACCAGTTCGTCAAACAGAACCTGAATTCATCGGAAAAGGTTGTAATAATAAATAAGTGACACACGACGAAACTATGAGGGCTGGATCGCTTCCTCGTCCATGACAATTCCAAACCAATGTTGGAAACAGACGCGACACTCTAAGTTGAACAAATTCCAATTTCTAAGTAATCAATCATTTCTGCCCCGAACACACGTTTATCCAATAAAACCGCGGCTTGAGTTAAATACGGTCCCTTGGTCTCTTATCCAGGTTAAATATAGATTAAGTTTTGTAACCGACCCCATTCATGCCTCGCCTTGGCAATCTGTATTGTAACAGATCTTGGAGGAAAACATTTCAAAACCAAAGGAATCATTGTTTGTCCAAACAACGTATCGTTTAACAAAATATGTACTATCCGTGTTTGACGAAACGTTTCGATGGGAACGATGTGTTTTAACGTCCATCTTCAAGACGGGTCTGAGCACTGAGCTTAACCATTCAAAATAAATCAAAACAGTACACGGATTTTGTTAAAGGCGAAAACCTAGAGCGATCGTCATCGCCTGGAAAACAAGAACGTTCAATTATTTCTCAGGAAATAAACAATTGAAATACTCAAAATCACAAACGTTGTATCAGGTTCACTGCGGCCGGTATGAAATCCTACCACTTTGTATTGCAATACACAATCCGTTGCGTGCTTCACACGCCAACCCCCGTGTTGGGAGTAATTTAAATATACATTGCATAATGTGCTTCGCACGCCAACTCCCGTGTTGGGAGTATTTTCAATGCTCAATGCATTACGTGCTTAGCACGCCCACCCCCGTCTTGAGAGTATTTTCAATACGCATGCATTGCGTGCTTCGCACGCCAACCCCATTGTTGAGAATATTTTCAATACACAATGCATTGCGTGCTTTGCACGCCAAGCCCCGTGTTGAGAGTATTTTAAATACACAAAGCATTACAAGCTTCACACGCCAACCCCCGTCTTGAGAGTGTTTTCAATACACAATGCATTGCGTGCTTCGCACGCCAATCCCCGTGTTGGGAGTATTTTCAATACACAGTGCATTGCGTGCTTTGCACGCCAAGCCCCGTGTTGAGAGTATTTTAAATACACAAAGCATTACGTGCTTCACACGCCAACCCCCGTCTTGAGAGTGTTTTCAATACACAATGCATTGCGTACTTCGCATGCCAACCCACGTCTTGGGAGTATTTTCAATACACAAGCATTGAGTGCTTCGCACGCCATAACCCGTATTGGGAGAATTTTCAATACACAATGCAATGTGTGCTTCGCACGCCAACCCTAGTATTGGGAGAATTTTCAATACACAGTGCAATGCGTGCTTCGCACGCCAACCCCCTTATTGGGAGTGTTTTCAATACACAATGTAATGCGTGCTACGCACGTCAACCTCCGTAATGGAAGAATTTTCAATACACAGTGCAATGCGTGCTTCGCACGCCAACCCCCGTATTGGGAGTATTTTTAATACACATGCATCGCATGCTTCGCACGCCAACCCCATTGTTCGGAATATTTTCAATTCACAGTGCAATGCGTGCTTTGCACGCCAACTCCCTTATTGGGAGAATTTTCAATACACAACCTAATGCGTGCTTCGCACGCCAACCCCAATATTGGGAGTATTTTTAATACACAATGCATTGCTTGCTTCGCACGCTAACCTCCGTATTGGGAGAATTTTCAATACTCAGAGCATTGCGTGCTTCGCACGCCAATTTTAATCCTCTGCGCTATGGACGCACATGTGCATCCGCTTTAAAATATTAGTGATTATTACGTTGAAAGGTTCAAAACTAAAAAATAAAGTAATTTCTACTCGTTTAGGCTATAAATACAAAATAAAAGATCAGCTCCTAGCATAGGAAATACGAAATTTGGGTAGCAGTGAACGTGTTAAGGGCGTGCAATACCACCCGAGTAAAAGCATCGAATCCAGTGAGCGGAGCCAACCTTAAGATGGCCTATGATATTACATTGGTAAAGCGCTCGATCGCGACTGGAATATCGCTTGTACACACTTCTTTCGTTTTTACTAATGCCGGTCTTACTATTTTCCCGCCGTGTGCGTAACACATTTAAATTTACAGAAAGTTCCAATGTAAGGTAAAACAATGGTGCAGTCTTGGGACCCCCATCAGGGACGAAGTTCATCACGCCTTTTTCTTCAAATCCTAAAGTAATTTAATATGGATATTTTGATTATAGATATTTATAAATTTTCGTGACTTGATGAAAAAAGCGTTATGTATCCTCTGTGCGACTTTCTCTCTCTTCCTCTCTGTATTTGTATATTTTTTATATTTTATTTTCTATAATTTTTCAATGTAAATAGTGCAAAGTAAGGAATAAAATCACTGAGTTTCATTTAATATTTTTGGAAGAATATAATTTATTAAAAAATAGGGAATTATAAATTAGATATATTTTTTGCATTTTTATCATCATAATATTGTATCACAAACCAATAATTTGGTTTGTTTTTTATACAAGTATTTACTGTTTCCATACGTTCAATGCTATTATAATAAATATGTAGGATTAATTATAACATCAATATTAAAATTCGGCCAATTTAGAATGAGCCAACGCTTCATATATGAATAAGATGTCCCCTTTTAGTGATTTCCTCTGCTGCAAAATACATACCTGCATTATCGAATTTTTTCCAGACAAACCATTGCTCGGACGAAATAAATACATATGACCTTTTTTGTTGAAAAATACCTCCCCTACACGGTGGTATTTTTATTTTCCTCTATCTTCATCCCAGCTTGAAATATTGAGGATAATCGAAAAATAAAATGATAATCGATTTCTTTTTCGACTTTAGGAAATCGATAGATTGGTAAACTTTTTTTATGTTAATCTACATACTTTAATGTACTTATAAAAAAAATCAGCCGTATTGCAAATTACTGGAACTTTTGGTCTAAATTTACCTCTATCGACTGGCCTTTACAAAGCTAATATGGTAAACACAGTTAAATGCCCATTCATTGTATATAAATTCAATAAACATAAAATGTAGGGTCATCATTCTAGGCCTAACCTAAAGTTATTGTGTGTATGTTTAATTTATTTTACTTGCCTTAACGGCAACATGCAGACAATAACTTTACGTTAGACCTAGACTGATGAACCAACATTTTATGTTTATTGAATGTCACACTGATTTGAATAAAACCCCCGAACCACAAAACAAGGGGCAAAACAATAACTTAAATTTAGTTCTTTAGTTATTGTTTTTGTTCCTTGTTTTGTGGTTCGGGGTTTTTATTCAAATCAGTGTGATTTTGTCGCCACAGTGCTCTATTATTTGTTTAATTTATTGAATGTATTTACAATTTAATTCTACTAATATATTTCGTACATTTTCCAAATACTGTAGTTGGTTGAAACCCTAAAACATACAAATATAATTTTCTAAATTCGCTAAACTCTCGTCAGCGCGCAGCGGTTCAATGGAATTAGTTTCATTCATATATTCAACGAGCAACACCTGATAGTTGGTTATAGTTTTAGTGCCAAGGGACCATAAAAAGACGAACTAGGTAAAAATGCAGTCTATGCTAGCATTGATGAGATATAGTACATGATCAAGTTTTCTCGTTCGTTGCAGATGAAGTATTGTCTGTAGTTTTGACCAAGTTGCACTTTTACAGCTCGCTGACCTTGAACCGCGTCCACTGCGCGATGGCACTACTACAGTGTTGTGAGTCAGCATCAGCTGTTTTAACGGATATCCGGTATCGTCACGCCTGCATTTATTGTTATTCCAGTACGTAGATCTGATAAAGGAGGCGGTGTTATTGGACACTACTCATTATACTACGGGCTTTAACCAAACTACGACAAAGGGTCGGTGACCCTATGTTGTCTGCGCAGAAACCAATATAATAATTCGATCACGCAGATAAACCGCTGACGTGAGTTGAGTAAATTGCCAAAATTAAGTTTATATGGTTTAGTGTTTCAACCAACTATTTAGGAAATTGGTCTACTCTCGTGTACGAAATAAATGAGTAGAATTTGTCTGTACTTCAGCTTCCAGCTCCAGCTCACGCGCTGCTGCATTCCTCTTAGCCCAGTATAGGTTAGGTTATAGTATAGGTTACAACTACCAGTAATTTGCAATACGGCTGATTTTTTTTTTTATAAGTACATTAAAGTATGTAGATTAACATAAAAAAAAGTTTACCAGTCTATCGATTTCCCAAAGTCGAAAAATAAAATCGATTATCTTTTTTTTTCGATTATCCTTAATATTTCGAGCTGGGATGAAGATAGAGAAAAATAAAAAATACCACCGTGTAGGGGAGGTATTTTTCAACAAAAAAGGTCATATGTAGGCCTATTTATTTCGTCCGATCAATGGTTTGTCTGGAAAAAATTCGATAATGCAGGTATGCATTTTGCATCAGGGAAAATCACTAAAAGGGGACATCTTATTCATGTATGAAGCGTTGGCTCATTCTAAATTGGCCGAATTTTAATATTTCGAATTGAAACTTGACGTAGGAGTTAAAATATATATTTTAAACATTTATGCTGAGTCTCAGCTTGTTATCTTGAAAATGACCCGATCTATGAGTCGATTTCGATTGTCGGATTTTTCTCTATCTTCTCTAGCTCGAAATATTAAGGGTAATGGAAAACAAAAATGATAATCGATTTTTTTTCGACTTTTGGAAATCGATAGATTGGTAAACTTTTTTTTATGTTAATCTACATACTTTAATGTACTTATAAAAAAAAATCAGCCGTATTGTAAATTACTGGAACTTTTGGTCTAAATTGACCCCTACCGACTGGCCTATCTCTCAAAATTGAAAAAAAAACTCCTTTGCGAGTTTGCATCCAGTCCGTCTGGAATCTGCCTCCACTTGTATTTGAACCGGGTACTTCTATGGTCTTTAGTTATTTATTTATACTTCTATGGTATTTTACGTTTTGATAGATTTTAGGGGAACCAAACGAGCTATAATGTATACAGTGCTATAAGGATTACATAATGTGCCGAGTAATCTCATATATTTATTGTTTTAGATAAATCCCCTAAGCTCATTCTAGTAAGAACAATTTAAGAAATGGTTACTTCCGGTCAATAAACTTGCTTCTGATTGTTGGATTTTTCGGCTAACGATCTCGTCCGAGTGACTTAGAAAACCATCACTTGTACCAAATTGAACGTAAAATGCGGCCATCAGAGTGCGAACTCATATACGAGTATATGTACAACTTGTAATGACTAAACGTGGTTTGGGGACTATGAACGGTGCTCATTGTCTACTCCCGACCTTAGGTCACAATATGAGTCACTGCAATAGCTTAGCTTTCCTGTGGAAATTCGCCAACAAAGCGAGCTACGATAATCAAACTATAACTAAACATTTTTTTCTTTTCTCTTATCCTTAAGAAAATATAAAAATAAAATTTCAAGTCGTGTGCTTTGTTGAAATACCAAACTTTGTTCGACTGTAACAGTAATCCCTCTTAGATAACAGCCTACACCAGATAAGCCAAATCGATAACACGTTATTAGCCTAGATTCAGCCAGGCTAATCAACAAACACAAACGATTGCATTCATCCTTTCTTTACACAAAACATGAGTCAGCACCAAGTCGTCACTCTTGTTGTTCTGTACCAGTGTAAACAGTAAACAGCTAGCTCTAGATAAAG
Organism: Philaenus spumarius; assembly: GCA_018207615.1. Lineage (NCBI taxonomy): Eukaryota > Metazoa > Arthropoda > Insecta > Hemiptera > Aphrophoridae > Philaenus > Philaenus spumarius. The sequence goes on along the minus strand of JAGFPH010002266.1, from coordinate 147,298 downwards.
TCAGACCTTTGTCTTGTTTATTGAGGATATTTGTGTTTTATTGTTGCGTTTGTTGTTGACTCTTATAAAAACTGTGAATTAAAGAAGCGCATTTAAAACATGACGGCGCACACTGACATACGTTATTATATAGTCGAAACAGTTGTTTTAAATAATCAAAGGCAACCAGTCCTCCCCAAACATCCCTAGATCGTCCCCTCGTTCAAAATAATTCGACCACGCAGCTGAACCGCTGACGTGAATTGAGAAAATTTACAAAATTAAGTTTATAGGCCTGTGTTTTAGGGTTTCAACCAACAATTTGGGAAATAGGTCCATTCACGACGGTGCTGAATAGCGGCAAAATGGTTCGCACGCCATTCCGCATATTGGGAGTACCTACAATAAGCAATACATTGCGTGCTTCGCACGCCAACCCCCGTATTGGGAGCATCTTCAATACACAGAGCATTGCGTGCTTCGTACGCCATTCCGCATATTGGGAGTACCTACAATAAACAATACCTTGCGTGCTTCGCACGCCAACCCCCGTATTGGGAGCATCTTCAATACACAGAGCATTGCGTGCTTCGCACGCCATTCCGCATGTTGGGAGTATCTTCAATACACAATGCATTGCGTGCTTCGCACGCTAACCCCACGGTGAGATCCACCACATGGCTTTGAACCGGGTACTTCTATAGTATTTTACGTTTTGATCGATTTTGGGGGAACCAAGCGAGCTATAAGGTCGCGTAAAAAAACAAAATGTGCCGAATAACATCCTACATTTATAT
>JAGFPH010002266.1:128834-146512 GCA_018207615.1 Philaenus spumarius | reverse complement strand
AACAAAATGTGCAGAATAACATCCTACATTTATATTTGTAGAAAAAAACTAAAAAAAATCCATTCTCGTAGGAAAAATCTAAAAAAAATAGTTACTTCCGGTCAAAAAAAATCTAGAGAACGGTTTAACCGATTGAGTTCAAACTTGGCATGAAGTTTAACCTAACAATGATCTATCTTAAGAAAAATAAACGATTATATCCAATCATGCATGTTAAAAAAATATTTCAAACTTAAAATTACTCAAAACCCGTACATTTTAACAGAAAATGTCAAGACACTTTTTTCGTAACCCTTTTGATTCCCTATCGGTTGGTGTAACTGTTAAAACAATCGAATGAAGGATAAAGCTAAGTTATGTGTAATAATTGGTTTATTCAACCCGGCATCCTATAAAAACACAGTAAATACTACAATATTGTACGTACATTTGCTGTCATTATCTTTAACGTAACTATTATTCTTCATCCGATTGTTTTGAAAGTACAATCATTCGATGGGGAATTAAAAGGACTACAAAAAAGGTACCTTGACATTTTTTGGTAAAATGTACGGTTTTTGAGTAATTTAGGTCTGACGTTTTCAAACGGCCGCCATTTTAAAGCGCATGATTGAATATAGTCGTTTATTCTTCTTAAGTTCATTGTTAAACTTCAAGATTGAACTCAATCGGTTAAACCGTTCTCTAGATATTCATTATTTAGAAAGAAACAAAATGGCAGATATTTGGAAAATGAAGCTTTTATCAAAGAATATTAGTTTTGATTTTCTATTTATTTTGACCCATAGAACCATTTCCCGAAGTTGTTAACACTAACTTTGTTCCACCCTGTATATTGGGAACATAAAATGTATGACGATGTCGGTGGGAATGAATTATGGTCATACTAGTGAAGCATTGAATAATATCATTTCATATGTGAAATTGTACTGGCAGATTTCTTGCGGTTTTTAAGACATGTGTTGGAGGTAAGCACTCTAAACAATACCGGTAAGGCTGGGCCGGCGTCTAGGAATGTCGTTGGAAAGTTGTATCTACAGTGACGTTCTATTTATGCAGTGACAGGTCTCAAGTCAATCGTTGAATTTATAGAGGAAAGTGTTGATACCTTTCTAAGGGAAACATAATCCACTACCACTTCAAAATGGCGGAAAAAAAGGAAAGAAAGCAGTCGTGGGCTGCCTACAGGAGTGAAAACTGTCATGATTATAAATCGTTGGTTATATTGGTTTAATCCGAAATTTGATCATTATTTTTGTCTTGCCCCATTTAAAATTGAAATCTAAAAAAATTACATAAACATGATTGTCTTTAGACAAATAATAATATTAAAAAAAAACATAATTTTAGGTTATGCCTATACTGAAGCAACACCCGTACCTTTAATAGATTTACATTCATTGCCATAAAAACCAAGTTGGTAAATTTATACATTAAAAAAAGAGAAACACTATGTCCATTTTAGAGATGTCACCAATTACTCTAATTTAGCACAACTTACAAAATTGAGAAGTGCAGTGTCCACTTTTTTCCTTACACAATAAAAAATTATAATTATAAGTAAATCGCAAGCCGGATCCGCAGTGGTATAAAGAATATTAAGTTTTTTTTCAGCTCTCAATTACAAAATATGGATTTATAAAATGGTTTTAAATGAGGCAATGTCAAATCGATCAGCTGCAAGCAATTGCACTGTTTAGATACGGCTATAGTCGCCGGTTGCTTTTTAGCGAATTTCCATAGGAAAAATGAGCTATTGCAGTGGTCTTTATGGTAAGACCCGAGGTCGGGAATAGCAAATGAGCACCGATCATGGTCCCCAGAACACGTTTTGGGGTGTCATTAAAAATCATATATATGTATGTGTTCGCACTCTAGCGGCCGCATTTTAAGTCCGATTTGGTTCAAATTTGGTACACACGTTGGCTGTCTACGTCGCTCGGACGAGTTCGTTAGCCAAAAAAATCCAACAACCGGAAGCACGTTTTTTGACCGGAAGTAACTGTTTCCTGATATTTTTCCTACGAGAATGAATTTGTTTTTGAGTTTTACAAATATAAATGTAGGATGTTATTCTGTACATTTTGTTTTTTACGCGACCTTATAGCTCGCTTGGTTCCCCCAAAATCGGTCAAAACGTAAAATACCATAGAAGTACCCGGTTGAAAGCCATGTGGTAGATTCTACCGTGGGGTTGGCGTGCGAAGCACGCAATTCACTGTGTATTGAAGACAATCCCAATATGCGGAATGGCGTGCGAAGCACGCAATGCTTTGTCTATTAAAGATACTCCCAATATTCGGAATGGCGTGCGAACCATTTTCCAGCTATTCATCACCGTCGTGAATAGATCTATTTCCCAAATTGTTGGTTGAAACCCTGAAACATATTGCTATAAACTTAATTTTGGAAATTTTCTCAACTCACGTCAGCTGCGTGGTCGAATTATTTTTAATGGAGCAGTCCCGTAATTGTATCGCCAGTTCGTAATACATCATCCAAAAAGTACTAGGTGCGGCTAAAGAAGTTTTCACTTCAGAAAGTATTTAGTTTTTACATAATATTAATTACTATACAAATTCAACCCACTAAAATGAAATGTGTAGCCTATGTTTTGTGTTGCAGGGCTCAGGCTATTTCCCCCATGGATACTTCAGAGAGCGATATTCAGTAAGTCATTTTCATTTGATCTTATATTTTTGTACCGATAAAAACTATTTAAATTGGATGTATTTTTATTTTTTTTAAATAACTAAAAAATGTAATTGTGTGCGCACGGGAAAAGTGTAAACTTTTTAACTAACACAACTTACGAAATGAGGAAGCACAATGTCCATTTTTAACACAACTTACGAAATGAGGAAGCACAATGTCCATTTCAGAGGTATTACTAATTAAACTATGCATTGTATTAACATTATCAAATTAAGCCTATGACGTAGGACAATCTGTTTACACTTATATACCCAACTCAAATATACTAAATTAGCAATGCGATTGTGGCCTAACCGGCTAAGGCGCTAGTCTATTGTGATGGACTCTGATGGTTCGAATCTCGGCAAGACCAAAACTTTTTTTCAAACAAATGGAATAGAGCGTTTCACTTTAGGAGCGTTTCACAAAACGCATGGTGAAACGCGTGACGGTAAAATCCGATTCACCCCCAGCAACAAGAAAACTATATACTCCGCTATACACAAATGTATACAAATTATTTGGACGTGGTGCGCCTGCAGAATTGTACACTTCAAAAATATGCAGCCTACCGTTCGATTGACCCTTCGTTCCGTTCAGTAGTGTATAAGAAATCACAAATTTTCCAAGTGTTTTCCCCCATTCAAAGGGAGAATTATAAAGCTCTAATTTTAAAACTCAACTCAACCATTACATTTATTTTGTATATAACGTTTTACAAAACCGGTAAAACAGTCTTTAACTAAGTTAAGGGTCAGCTGTAGTGGCGGCCATCTTGGATTTTTATCCCATAAGAGCAATGTTAAATTTCAAACCATTTATTTCGTTTACTTTTTATCATAAAATTGTTTGCAAGGTCTCATTTTAAGCACAGTCACAATACGCATCCCCTTGCAATTTACATTTTTTAAATGCTTTTGATTTGTTATGTAATTCATATTTTGTAAGTACAAAGTTTGATTTTTTTTTCTAACACAATAAAAAAGTAATAATGAAAAATAATTTGCAAGCCGGATCCGAAATTTTATAAAGAATATTCAGTTTTTTTTTCAACACTCAATTACAAAAGATAGACTTATAAAATGGTTTCAAATGAGGCAATGTCAAAGCGTGCAGCTGCAATAAATTGCACTGTTTAGATAGGGATACAGTGAGAAGCGGTTGAGTTTCCGGTTGCTTTCTCGTTTACTGGAGCAGACCCTTAAAGTAATAAATTTAAAATCCATTCATACGATCATCGTTAGAAATTTCTCAACATATAATAGAGTAAATATGCATATTTGTGTTAGTCATGGATGAAGTACTGCAATGTGTGGCGTGTCAGTAAGTGTTAAGCGTAGATAAACTACGTGATTAGAGGAATGAAACAATAGAAAGGAAAAGTAATAATTTAATGGTGTGACATTCTGTACGGACGTCATTCCCTAATCACACTTTATCTATAATACATAATTATTGCTGTAAATACATAGAACATTTATAATCTTGATAATTAAATAAACGTTTAGTACACAATTTGTATTTCGATTGACTTATTGGTGTTACATTTCTTGAATGAACATTGCAATTACCACGATTATGACGCTGATGTCACGACCACAGCAGGTGGTAACATCATACTGGTTATTTCTATTATATCTTGATCATTCGCGTCAGTGCTATTCGACTTAATTTTGACAAAGAGAATGAAAGAGGATATCACTAGTGGAAAATAATTCGACCACGCAGCTGAACCGCTGACGTTAGTTGAGCAAATTTCCAAAATTAAGTTTGTAGGCCTATGTTTTAGGGTTTCAACCAACAATTAGCGAAATAGGTCTATTCACGAAGGTGCTGAATAACTACAAAATGGTTCGCACACCATTCCGCATATTGGGAGTATCTTCAACACACAAAGCATTGCGTGCTTCGCACGCCAACCCCCGTATTGGTAGTATCTTCAATACACAATGCATTGCGTGCTTCGCACGCCAACCCCACGGTAGAATCCACCACATGGTTTTGAACCGGGTACTTCTATGGTATTTTACGTTTTTGGGGGAACCGAGCGAGCTATAGGGTCGCGTAAAAAACAAAATGTGCACAATAACATCCTACATTTATATTTGTAGAAAAAACTAAAAAACACATTCATTCTCATAGAAAAATCTAAAAAAATAGTTATAACTTAACCCACAGTATCTTTTGAAGCAATCGGAAATTTTGAGTGTCCCCTAAAAATGGAGGATTTTGGGGGAAACTCAAAATTTTAAAATGGGAAGTATGGTCATGTGATACCTCATTGTAAAGGTCTATAAGACTAGGAAAATATCATAAAGAAATTACAACATTTTCTAAGATAAAGGAGTAAAATAACAATGTGGAAGCAATGTTTTAGGTCAACCACTTTGAAATAAACATTTTTTGTCTCCTGAAATTTTTTCTAAAACGTCTTCCTTTTTGAGATATTAGCAACTTTATGTCAATTTATTTCAACACGTTTAGGTACGCCATTTTGTTTTGGGAGGTCCGATTTTTTTTCTTTGTCATTTTCCTAGTCTTAAATAGACCTTTAAAATGAGGTATCACATGACCATACTTCCCATTTAAAAATTTTGAGTTGCCTCCAAAATCCCCCATTTTTAGGGGACACTTAAAATTTCCGATTGCTTCAAAAGATATTTTGGGTTAACTTAGTATCGTTTCCCAAAGGATATTTGCCCTAGAGGAAGCTACATACCAAATTTCATTGCAATCCGTTCAGTAGTTTTAGAGAAATCGTGATTTAGTAACCCCACCTTAAACCACCCTAAAATTTCGAACTTTTTGAAAACCTTCCTTAGTGAGCACCTATGGCCCTAGAGGAAGCTACATACCAAATTTCGTTCCAATCCGTTTAGTAGTTTTTGAGAAATCGTGATCAGTGAGTCAGTGGATTTGGCTTTTATATATTATATAGATGTGGAAAAAATACAAATACAAGATAGACAATTCTTTATTTAGGGTCCATCAGTTCCTCTCTTACACTTAACCCATTTACAAATACAGTTTCTCTGATTATTGGTACTCTTAAGCCTTAAACAAAACAAAAACCCACAGTAAAAACAAATGAAAATGCAGAGAAAACACAAGAACTAAACAAGAAAAATCGCAAACTAATACAGTTTTGTTTAGCCATTACAAAATAAAATAGCCTAATTTAAACACATTTATTGAAGTAAAACAATAAACTACCTGTAAAAGCACATACATAAATCATAAAATATAAATAAACAAATTCCGTTTCCTACACACACCAAGCAAAGATACCAGTCCATACTGTTCATGAAATTAAGTTTAAATTATTTTGCAAATTAAGCTCGGCTATCAATTTTTTTATGGGAATCTCGTAGCGCATTCCACAAACGACTTGCCGTTACTAGTTACAGTAGATTCCCGCTAATCCGAACCCCGCTAATCCGAACCCCGCTAATCCGAACCCGGCTAATCCGAACCCCGCTAATCCGAACCCGGCTAATCTGAAAATCCGCCTATTCTGAACAGAGTTCAGCAGAAAAACACTGAACTACATAAGACTAGACTAGTGCTCAGTGCAGTGATTCATAAAAAAAATGTTTGAAACGCGGGAGGGAGAGAGGTGGGTAATGTCTCGGCGCTATGAGTCATCGAAAGAAATGCATTTCCTTTCCGACTTTCACTGAACCTGTTCATAAGCAGATCAAAGCTGTATAGAGCTGACGTTAGCAGATGTCCCCGCACATTATTTACCCATTAACATGTCAATACGTTGATGTTATTTATGAAATCCATCTATTCCGAATTCCCGCTAATCCGAACAGTGTTCGGTCCCAATAGTTCGGATTAGCGGGACTCTACTGTATTATACTTGACAGTTCTGTGCTTGGGAATGATTAGCATTGTTGACAGCTTTCTTGAACGTTTTGTACTTATATCCGAGGCAAAAACAAACTTATTTGCCAAGTAAGTCTATTTTCAAGGACACCACGCAACTTAGATAAATATGAAAAGATCTAAATTCATCTAGTACGTATTGTTTATAATAGGGACTAACATGATCATCACTTTTTTAAATAAAAAAAAAAAAAACAAGATGAACAGATGGAACACTTTTTCGAGATTACGTGATTTTTTTAAATACTCAAAAATGTGAGTATTTTTCACGCACGTCACGTTGCTGTCACGTCGCAAGATTTCAACACGTCGGCATTTTAACGTGAGCCGAAGTGATTGTCAAAATCGGTCAAATTGTCGCTACGACTCTTTGTCAAAATCGGTTTTCCCGTACCCAAAAACATATAAAACGATACCCCACACTGTATTTTCAAAATTTGACCCAAAAAACGTGACCCCGACTCACGCTAGATAAAATTGCGAACATTTCGGCACCACCATAAGTTTTCTAGAACGTCTGTGAGTGCATATATCGTGTCCGCAGACAGAAAGACGCACAAGAATTTTCGCAAGATTTCAATACTTTGCCGTTTTAAAGCGAGCCGAATTAATAAATCTAATACAATAATTTTGAGCGCGTTAAGAAGGATAGAGAGAGAGAGAGAGAGGGGGGGGGGGGGAATGAATGACTTCATAAATAAGGTGAGGTCACATTTAATATGTTAATATTCAAGTCACGACATGCAACTAGGAATCCTTGTACCTTGTGCCAGAAATGCATGCCGACTTTATATATAGACAATGATTGCTAAAAGTAGTTCATGTCCTCAACTGTATCCAGTGTCGCTTGTATACACTTCCGACACCCAACTTGACAGTTTTTGGATATTCCCACTTCGTTTGCTTTTTCTTCAGACAATGTCCCCTGCCTTACTGAGACGACTATTGCCAGCAAACGTGTACGATTGCGTCATTTTGTTTCTACTGAACCCCTACTTATTAGCGAATTACCATTGGAAAAATGAGCTATTGCAGTGGCCCTTATGGTAAGACCCAAATTAGGGAGTAGCAAATGAGCACCGATCATGGTCCCCAGAACACGTTTTGGAGTGTCATTAAAAATCATATATATATGTATGTATATATGTGTTCGCACTCTAGCGGCCGCATTTAAAATCCAATTTGGTTCAAATTTGGTACACATGTTGGTTGTCTACGTCGCTCGGACGAGTTCGTTAGCCAAAAAAAAATGCAACAATCGGAAGCACGTTTTTTGACCGGAAGTAACTATTTTTTTAGATTTTTCCTACGAGAATGAATTTGTTTTTGAGTTTTTCCTACAAATATAAATGTAGGATGTTGTTCTGCACATTTTGTTTTTTACGCGACCTTATAGCTCGCTTGGCTCCCCCAAAATCGATCAAAACGTAAAATACCATAGAAGTACCCGGTTCAAAGCCATGTGGTGGATTCTACCATGGGGTTGGCGTACGAAGCACACAATACATTATGTATTGAAGATACTCCCAATACAGGGGTTGGCGTGCGAAGCCCGCAATGTTTTGTGTGTTGCAGATTCTCCCAATAAGGGGGTTGCCGTGCGAAGCACGCAATGTTTTGTGTGTTGAAGATACTCCCAATATGCGGAATGGCGTGCGAAGCATTTTGCAGTTATTCAACACCGTCGTGAATAGACCTATTTCCCAAATTGTTGGTTGAAACCCTAAAACTTAGGCCTATAAACTTAATTTTGGAAATTTGCTCAACTCACGTCAGCGGTTCAGCTGTGGTCGAATTATTTTTTCTTCAGACAATGTCACCTGCCTTACTGAGCCGACTATTGCTAGCAAACGAATAAGACTGAGTCATTTTGTTTTTCCTGAATCCCTACTTATTCCCTCTTCAAGCATCAAAAGAAAATATGTTTTTTTTTTCCAAATCACAGTGCCCCCAAATAGGCAGACTTTGTGGTTCAGAAAGGGAATTGGAGAAATTTCAAATGTAAATATAGGTTAAGTGTTAAACCAATGTTAACCCTTTCAGTACTACTGCCCCAACAACAAAAAATTACTACCTGCAAAATTAAAAACATTAAATTGGTTTTATGTCGTATTTAATTTAGTACCATAATTTTGTTATATAAGGTTGGCATACGTGTACTGACAAGACCACATTTAGCTTCCATACAGCTGATCAGTATGTACAAAGTTCTAAGGATATAGGTTATGTTTCGTTGTTTTTATCGGTGTGTGCATTTATATGCAGTTGAAAAAATCGTTTATGTTCCACAATAACCATTGTATTTAGTTGTAAGTAGAATAATATCTTTACAAGTAACTAGAAACATTGCTAAAAACATTTATATCTATCTATCTATCTATACAGGGTGTTTACAAACTCCCTGGAAATATTTTGTGTATTTGTTCCTTAGGTCAAGACAATCAAAAAATCAAAGTTACAAAAATTAAAGTTTTGTTAAGTTATTTTCAATAACTAAAAATATATTAAAGGGGGATAAAGGGACTTTATGTATATACAAATATTACTTTAAAATACTCACATTAAAGATAAACAACCACGCTTTTATCAGATTTAAGAATGTATCAAGATTAAAAGTTGCACTTTGATTAATGTTTTCTGTAGTTCAGTTAAACATTCCAGGAGCAATAAATGTACGACATTTGGTACATGTGGTGAAAATAGGAATTATGTTTACATTAAATTTTTTTCAAAAACAACCCAAAAAAAACAAAGCAGAACAAAAACTATTTGGACTAACAATTCAACCGTTGTTTTTTCTTTCAGAGTATCCTCAACATCAGATACGGTGAACAGTGCGAGCGCACCGACTCCTCCTGTCATCACCCTTACAGAGACGAGTCAGTCTTCCGTCCATCCAGCACCACCAGCACCTCCAGCGCCTACGTCTTCGATAGCTCCAGCGTCACCTGCTGACGATAAAAAGTCGCCCAGAGAAAGGTATACCTTCCCGTTATATAGAAAACTAGCTGGCCCGATCCGGCTTTGCACGGTTAGACAAATCAAAGTTAATTGTATATTAACAAAGAATATGTTATATACTATGTATTTCTTATGGGGGGGGGGTTAGTAACTTTGACCCCCCCAAACCTCCCCTAAAATTTCGAATTTTTTAAAACCCTTTCTTAGTGATTACCTAGGGCCCTAGAGGAAGCTACATACTAAATTTCATTCCAATCCGTTTGGTGGTTTTGGAGAAATAGTGATTTAGTAACTTTGATTTGACCCCCCCCCCTAAACTACCTCTAAGTTTTCGAACTTTTTGAAACCCTTTCTTAGAGAGCACCTACGGCCCTAGAGGAAGCTACATACCAAATTCCGTTCAAATCTGTTTAGTAGTTTTAGAGAAATCGTGATTTAGTAACTTTGACCCCCAAACCCCCCTAAAATTTCCATAGAAAAAATGAGGTATAGCAGTGGCCCTTATGGTAAGACCCAAGGTCGGGAGTAGCAAATGAGCACAGATCATGGTCCCCAGAACACGTTTTGGAGGGTCATTAAAAATCATATATGTATATAGGCTATGTGTTCGCACTCTAGCGGCCGCATTTTAAGTCCGATTTGGTTCAAATTCGGTACACTCGTTGGTTGTCTACGTCGCTCGAACGAGTTCGTTAGCCAAAAAAAACCCAACAATCGGAAGCAAGTTTTCGGACGGAAGTAACTATTTTGTTAGATTTTTTCTACGAGAATTAATTTGTTTTTGAGTTTTTTCTACAAATACAAAAGTAGGATGTTATTCTGGACATTTTGTTTTTTTACGCGACCTTATAGCTCGCTTGGTTCCCCCAAAATCTATCAAAACGTAAAATACCATAGAAGTAACCGGTTCAAAGCCACGTGGCGGATTCTACCGCGGGGTTGGCGTGTGAAGCACGCAATCCATTGTGTATTGAAGATACTCCCAATACGGGGGTTGGCGTCCGAGGAATGTTTTGAGTGTTGAAGATACTCCCAATATTCGGAATGGCGTGCGAACCATTTTGCAGCTATTCAGCACCGTCGTGAATAGACTTATTTCCCAAATTGTTGGTTGCAAACCTAAAACATAGGCCTATAAACTTAATTTTGGAAATTTGCTCAACTCACGTCAGCGGTTCAGCTGCGTGGTCGAATTATTTATATGTTTGTGTGAGACTTGAAAATATTTTTTAGAAGATAACTGTCGTATTTGTTTGTCGCAAGTTTTCTCAGAATACAAAGAGCGTTTTATGCGTTTCAACGCTTTCTAAACTCTCTTTTTTGGAAGAGAAGAAACGTTCTCAACGACCTTGGCGGTTATTTTACATTGCTCTTGTAACAAATAGCAGAAGCAATGCGCCTAGCTAATCAGAATGTCTAATAGCTTAACACAGCAGCTGTCAGCGTAATCTGTTCGAAGTGATTGCCTTTTTACACGGCACGTTTTGATGACTCATTCAAGTTCATATATTCTGTACCTCTATAACTGAGCTAAGCAATCTACCCACGTTACGAGAGTTTTCGGGTTCATAATATTTATACTACGACTAAGAAATAAAGTATGATTTTTATTGATTTTATCTCCGTTTTAGCTCGACCGTTTGGCATTTCGTCTGTCTGTCTCACGATTACGGCCAAACGCCTTGACCGATTTTGATGATTTTTTTTTCGAGAATGTTCCTTATTCCTAGGCCAAGCGATGTATATATGCGGGGTTTTTCCATTTTCATTTTTTAACTCCTTAAATTAAATAAAAATGACGGCCTGACCGTTACCAAATTTGAACCAAATCGGACTTAAAATGCGGCCGCTAGAGTGCGAACACACACATATATATATATATATATATGATATTTAATGACATCCCAAAACGTGTTCTGGGGACCATGATCGGTGCTCATTTGCTACTCCCGACCTTGGGTCTTACCATAAGGGCCACTGCATTAGCTCATTTTTCCTATGGAAATTCGCTAATACAATATAACATGTGTCATATCTTGCTTAGTTTAGAAGTTGTCTGTTTGAATGGGTTTAAACAATATTAACTCAAGAACGGGTTCAAGGTAAATTCATGAAACTCATCTTGCATGTTTCCCATTGGTTTACACGAATGCGCAAAACATTTTGCTGAAATTATCCGTTGCAAGATGGCGGTGCTTCAAATTTTGTCAACGTCTAAAGAAACTGAAGGTGTTACGAAAGCACTTCATTTGAGGCAAAAACATAACGTTTAGACCTACTTCAAGTTCAAAACAGTCGGCGTCACAGTCATTCTGTTTTATTTATAGAACGGTTCTGTATGATAAGGCAAGCTATGCTCTGTTTACTTTGTCAAATTTACAATTACAAGGTTCTTAGAACTATGTCGTTTGTGAGATAGCAGAAAATATTTAAACATTAGTCTGTGTTTGACTCCATCACTGGAGGAGACGAATTGTAACGGTTGTTTTAAATACGTTTGGCTTTTAATTTCGACATGTTTAACTACAGTCGAACTCGGTTATAGCGTCTACTAAGGGATCGAACGAACGTCCGAGTGACGTTATAAAGATGTACCGATAGGAAATCTTATTTTTGTTGCATCGAGAGAAAAGAATAATTTGACCTCGCAGCTGAACCGCTGACTTGAGTTGAGCAAATTTCCAAAATTAAGTTTATAGGCCTACGTTTTAGGGTTTCTACCAACAATTTGGGAAATAGGTCTATTCACGACGGTGCTGAATAGCTGCAAAATGGTTCGCACGCCATTCCGCATAATATTGGGAGTATCTTCAATAACACAAAGCATTGCGTGCTTCGCACGCCATTCCACATATTGGGATTGTCTTCAATACACAATTCATTGCGTGCTTCGCACGCCATTCCACATATTGGGATTGTCTTCAATACACAAAGCATTGCGTGCTTCGCACGCCATTCCGCATATTGGGAGTATCTTCAATAACACAAAGCATTGCGTGCTTCGCACGCCATTCCACATATTGGGATTGTCTTCAATACACAAAGCATTGCGTGCTTCGCACGCCATTCCACATATTGGAATTGTCTTCAATACACAATGCATTGCGTGCTTCGCACGCCATTCCACGTATTGGGATTGTCTTCAATACACAATGCATTGCGTGCTTCGCACGCCAAACCTCGTATTAGGGATATTTTCAACACACAAAGCATTGCGTGCTTCGCACGCCAGCCCCACGGTAGAATCCACCACATTTTCTTTGAACCGGGTACTTCTATGGTATTTCACGTTTTGATCGATTTTGGGGGAACCAAGCGAGCTATAAGGTCGCGTAAAAAAACAAAATGTGCAGAATAACATCTTACATTTATATTTTTAGAAAAAACTCAAAAAAAAATTCATTTTCTTAGTAAAAATCTCAAAAAATAGTTACTTCCGGTCAAAAAACTTACTTCCGGTTGTTGGATTTTTTTGGCTAACGAACTCGTCCGAGCCACTTACACAACCAACACGTGTACCAAATTTGGACCAAACCGGACTTAAAATGCGACCGCTAGAGTGCGAACACATATATACATATATATATATGAATTTTAATGACACCCCAAAACGTGTTCTGGGGACCATGATCGGTGCTCATTTGCTACTCCCGACCTTGGGTCTCACCATAAGGGCCACTGCAATAGCTCATTTTTCCTATGAAAATTCGCTAAAAATTCGACCGCGCAGCTGAACCGCTGGCGTGAGTCGAACGAATTTCCGAAATTAAGTTTATACGTTTTGGGGTTCCAACCGACTATTTAGGAAATTGATCTACTCACGATGGCGCTGAATAAGTGCTCGCGTGTACGAAATATATTAGTGGAATTTGTTTGCACCTAAGTCGTTCCGCTAGAAGGGGAAAGCTCACCGGCCTAAAGAACTCGGATTATGGACTGCTTCGCTTCCCTCGCAGCGGACAAGCTCGCTTTTTCTGGTAGGCCTACTTGTATGGTATTTTACGTTTTGACTGATTTTGGGAACGAAACGGGCCATAAGGTCGGGTAGAAAATCAAAATGTGCAGAAAAATCTCATATATTTATTAGCGAATTTCCAGAGGAAAAATGAGCTATTGCAGTGGCCCTTATGATAAGACCCAAGGTCGGGAGTAGCAAATGAACACCGATCGTGGTCCCCAGAACACGTTTTGGGGTGTCATTAAAAATCACATATATATGTATATATGTGTTCGCACTCTAGCGGCCGCATTTTAAGTCCGATTTGGTTCAAATTTGGTACACATGTTGGTTGCCTACGTCGCTCGGACGAGTTCGTCAGGCAAAAAATCCAACAATCGCAAGCACGTTTTTTGGCCGGAATTAACTATCTTTGGGGATTTTCCTACGAGAATGAATTTGTTTTTCACTTTTTTCTACAAATATAAATGCAGGAAGTTATTCTGCACATTTTGTTTTTTTACGCGACCTTATAGCTCGCTTGGTTCCCCAAAAAAATCGATCAAAACGTAAAATACCAAGAAGTACACGGTTCAAATCCATGTGGCGGATTGTACCGTGGGGTTGGCGTGCGAAGCACGCAATGCATTGTGTATTGAAGATATTCCCAATATGCGGAATGGCGTGCGAACCATTTTGCAGCTATTCAGCACCGCCGTGAATAGACCTATTTCACAAATTGTTGGTTGAAACCCTAAAACATAGGCCTAGGTTCAGCTGCGTGGTCGAATTATTTTTTCTAGATAAAACCCCAAAACGTTTCAGTCTAGTACGAAAAATCTCGAAAGAATTGTACTTGCAGTCAAAAAACGTGCTTACGGCTATCGGATTTTTTTCTAACTCGTCCGAGTGACTCAGAAAACCAAAAGTTGTAGTGATTCCCTAAAACATGTTCTGAGGACTATGATCGGTGCTCATTGCCTGCCTGCTCTCGACCTTAAGAGTCATTGCAATAGTTTATTTTTCCTATGTCAATACACTAAAAACTACAAAACATCCCACCCAATAAACACATTTTGGACCACAACAAACTTATAAACCTGCCTGTGAAGTTAGGCGTTAGCGAATATGACTGTTTTGTCTCTCAGATATTTGAAGGTACACAGATTGATGCGAGCGAAGCGAAACACTGTCCGAGGAAGGGATCTGGTACAACAGAAGTCGCCCACGTATCAAAATCGTGTTAATTACTCTGGGGACTTTGGGTAAATGTTTGCAACAGTAAATCATCTGGAATTAGAAACGTCTGTTTGATAATGCGGAGGCCTAAAGTCAGGTAGACTTTTATGTTCTTTTTATTTCCACGTTTCCAAGGTCAAATGTTATGCAAAGCACGTTAACTTCTTGTTTTTATGTCGTTTATTTTTAGTTCACTCGTTATATCTACAAGGTATTTACCACATGTTCTTGTACATAAGAGTAAATATCTATATTTAGTATTCTTATATCGCACGGCCTTCGAACTTGAGTCTTTCTGTGATGTACCATTGTCGTCGTATTCACATCTAGTACGTGCCAATATACTAGGCGTCTTAAAAGTCCCTCCCCCCCTATTATTTTTTTATTCATGGAAATAGATAGATTTGCTTTGGGGATTGTTAACATGACTAAAAATTGAGTTTTTTGTTGTATCGTAAATTTCAACCCATCCGACAAAAATGGGGTATTTTTTGAGTGGGTCGAAAATTTTAAATGAGATATTGAGTGACCCCTCATTTTAAAGGCTTTGATAAAAGAAGAAGATTGGCGCAAAGTGGAGGTCTGTATGTTGACTATATCCAACACGATGGCCAACCAAAGTTGTAATTTTTCCATATTTAAATAACATTGAACTGTTTAAGGTGATACATCTGTTGTTTTTTACAAGGATTTAATCCAGTAGATCACTCAATCTAAGTTATAAAACACTAGGGGCTCTGCCCCTGGACGCTTCACTTTGCTTGCAGTTGGAAAATTCGCTAAAGAATCTCGTTAATCTTTGGCTTGTTTGTACATCGGTTTGTAAAATTATGAAACCAGGCTTAAATATATTTACAGTAATTACAAGATTAATTATAACCTCAAATACATGCTTTAGAAATGTGAGTGGCTTTCATTACGGTTTTAGTCCTAGTTCTACTTTCTTCTCTGTCAACTAAATATACAATAGTAAAAATTATTGCAGGATTAACATAACCTCAATGCTATGTTTCAGAAATAAGCCAGGCCTATATTACAAAATTTACTATTAGAATTTATCCATTTTTGCCAAGTTTACTTTTTTTTTATAAAATAAATTGTTAAATCAGAACAATTTATTCTAATTCTAACGTGCTAAAACAGTATAAATTAGATTGTTTTTTAATAGTAATTAAAAACTATCCAATGAACAGCTGATTTAGGATAAACTCAATCTCATGGCTTGTTTATAAACAGCTGTTTTGATTGCTTTATTTACTATTTAGTTGTTATTTTGTAACCAACATGGCAACCCATAAGACCCCATGTTAAAAATGTTTTAACTTTTAAATGAGATTTTCTCAAAAAATTGCGTTTTTACACGAAATACAACTATATGGGTGTACTTAGAAATCAAAACTACACCTAAATACAAAATTTCTTTGAATTCGTTAGAGCCGTTTTCGACATCCGTGACAGATACAAAGATATAAAGATACAAAGATAGATACAAGAATTGCTCATTTAAAGTAATAGGATAGTAATTAGTATAAAAACAGTAAAGCTAAGCCTTCTGGAATTCCTTCCGGACTTTGGGTTGATACACAACCTTGCTTTGTTATTCATAACTGTGCATGTTTGCCGACTCCTAAGAGTAAAAAGTCCAGTACCTGGGAATTAGAATAGTAATAATTAAAAGACAATACTTTAAGGACAAATGATTATGCACCGTTTTATGTCTTTATATAGTTTGTCCAAACAGCCGTGCGACCTGAAGTAAAAATCGACCATCGCTCCCCCACGCGCAGACACTTGCACGTGTTGGTGATTCATAGAAGAACCATAAGCGGCAGTGGTAGACTGTGGAACGCGTGTGAGTGTGTCCGCGCGTGGGGGAGCGAGGGTCTATTTTACTTCAGGGCGCACGGCTGTTTGGACAATCATGTGTAAATGAGTAAACTATACATTTGTTTCGCCCCGATTCTAATCCATTTTTGTTTGTGTCCAGAAAACGTTCGCAACCGGTTAGAGGCGATCTCATGCCCGACCCAGACAAGCTCCTCAGCTACAGGAAACACAAACCTAAAGAAGACGAAGACTTACCGGATCCCACAGTACCGGGAGGCGGCGCTCCCATGCCTCGCGAACCCAGACAACCCGGCGGAGAACCAGTAGAGAGAAAGAGGTCTACCGTCAGATTCAGTCCGGTCATCGAGTCTATTGATAAATGAAAATGTTGTGTGTTTGTCTGTATAAATCCATTTGTAAATTATACTTCTCCTTTTTGTAAAGTGTAGATAACCAACGAAGTTTCTATCTGTGGTGATTGTTATCACAGATTCAATGTTTAGCACTTTAACGTGCTGATGGTTGAAAATGTATTTTATTAATATTATTCCTTGTCAGGAGATGTCTGACTGTAACATTAATACAATTGTAATATATTTACACTGTTTTATAAGAAATTGTGAATCAAACTTATTGTAAAAGTATTAAAATAACAATATTGTATTCTTTGACTTATTTAACGATACATGAAGTCCTCGATATTACAGGGATCGACTTTTATTGTGCGCCAAAGGAAATGCGTAACTAAGATTTGAATTTCACCGTCAGGATACGACCTACAATGATTGTGGACTAGATATTCATTTCATAAACCAGACACGACCATCTGGTTATAACTACCTTGGTTCGGTAAGGCTTTCGTGATTGTACTACAGAACTTATTGTCGTAGTCTGCATTCAACCTTCGAGTCCGTCCTGTTCTACTTTAGTGATTTGGGTACGACTTATACATCCAGTAAATCAATTGTAACGTATATTTCTGGAATTCTACTTACCCATATTTATATAATTCTTCTGAGTAATGCATATTTGTAGAGTCATACTAAGTAACGCGTATTTCTAGAGTTCTCCTAAGTAGCGCATATTTCTAGAGTTTTACTGAGTAACGCGTATTTCTAGAGTTCTCCTA